>BCLH01000539.1:4130-52909 GCA_001602315.1 Zoysia pacifica | reverse complement strand
AGTTTGGGCTGCTGCCCGCCACGATTTGCAGTAACTTGAAAGCACATAACAGATGGGATGCTTCAAATAGTAAGGCACGCATCTCAATTGATATCCAAGCCTCAAGAAAAGGTATCCATAAACGTGACAGCAATGACGAAGCAAGGCTACACGCTGAAGGAACAAGACCACAGTCCGTTGATCGGAGACGATGCAACCTCTTGGATCGTGAGTGGAATCACCCATCAAAGGCGAAGGTATCCCTGGACCGGACATCGTGGTTGTGGCAACGTTGGTATATAGTGCCGTCGGAGGAGAGTGTCAGAAACTGCTCTCGGCCTCTCGCCACCCGCGTGCAGGGCTTATCTCTCGTGTTCCCCAGGTGGTAGAAACTATCGGCTCGACGCGTGAGATCCGTGTCGTTGCAGCATCATAATATGAACCAGTAGTAGGAACGACGTGAGGTTACGAAGGGAACAGCGTTGTCATATTCCAGTGCGCTGTGGCTCACCACGAGAAGACGAGCAAACGATTTCTCGGAAGGGATGGACACTCAACTTTGTTGCGGCGGCCGCCGAAGCAGCCGCGCGCGGACCACCAAGACCGGCCAAGTACCCTGAGGAACTCAGCTTGTTGCGTATGCATGCTGATGCAGGTCGATCGGCATACAGTATAACTGTATAAAGTCTAGCAGCTCGCTCGTACTTATCAGATGACTAATACTCAAACAGGCGTCATGCATGTACCTTTTGTGTTGACAGGAAACGCTAATGTTCGGTGCCGAATGTAACGCAGTTTCTTCATGTTTTTGACACGGAAAAGATTGTTTGCGATGCCCACGACGAACAGAACTGTCATGTACTCTAGTAACAAACTGCACCCAGGATATCCCGTACGTCAAACAAACTGCACCCGGGTTCCCGTACGTTACCGGCTTACCGCCTCGTTCGAAGTAGAACAACCGTACCCCGTGTCTCACGCGGCCGTCCCGTATATCCCGTACGTTACCGCCTCATCAGAATAACGGCGCGCCCCACCTGCAGTCTATAGCAATACTCATCTGCTATTACGATCATCTATTACCTACGCACCCTCCCTCACGCGAGCCGCCGCGACGGAAAGCGATCGACACGCGCGCCCCTGCCGAGAGAGACAACTGCAGCGGGCGCGCCGCCGAGCTCCACTCCTCTCCTCCCCTGCAGCGAGGCCGCCTTCCTCCTCCAATACTCCTGCACGCGCGACCGGACCGAATGGAGAAGTACGAGGCGGTGAAGGACGTCGGGTCGGGACTCTTTGGGGTGGTGCGGCTCATGCGCCACCGCAAGACGCGCGAGCTCGTCGCCGTCAAGCTCCTCGAGCGCGGTGAAAAGGTAGGAGCCTCAGCGTCTTCTTCTCTCTCTATATCTCCTTCCGTGTGCTAGGGTTTGGATCGGATCGGATCGGGTCAGGTCTCAGGTGGTGTGTCCTTCTGGCCGCGGAGAGCGCTGATCAGGTGGTTCTTCTTTTGTTTGTGCAGATTGACAAAAATGTGATGAGGGAGGTCGCTAACCACCTGCAGCTGCGCCACCCCAACATCATCCAATTGAAAGAGGTGCGGATGAAGAACACGATCTCGTACATTATTAGCTAGTTTTCAGTCAATTCAACTATTGTTCCGTTACGTTCGGTAGGTTGTTTTTACTGCGGGAGAATGTTTGTTGATCTGTTGTTGCTTGTGTTCACGTGTGTTTCGAACAAGTGCTTGGATGAACGGAGGAAACTTTCCGTTCTGAGTGTACAGGCACACGCTTCATTTAATAGCTCTGCCGTGAGATATTGCGTTTAGTGAACAAAATGGCACCGTTTGAAAAGCTGATTCCTTTAACATTCCCGCAGGTAATGCTTACTCAGACGCATCTGGCGCTAGTCCTGGAGTATGCAGCTGGTGGCGAGTTGTTTGATCAGATCTGTGATAGAGGGCCCTTCAGTGAGAACAAGGTTAGGCCACGATATCCCTTTCGGTGCTGTCTAAAAACTTTTTTCATCCTTGTTTCACTGTTACATATTACACTAAACAGGAAACTAAATTTCAGTTTTATCCCTCCTCTATTCATTGCAGGCGAGGTTCTTTTTCCAGCAATTAATTAGTGGTGTGAGCTACTTCCACCAAAAGGTATGGAGAAACAGTGGACTGGTCGCGTACAACAATTTACTTAGGGTTAATGTCTTACTTCCTAGTAGTATAAGGTGCAAGAATAGTTTTTCAATGAGTACCAGCGAGACTTGAAAATATGCTTAAATGATGCGATCTTGGCTGCTTTTCAGCATATTTGTCACAGGGATCTGAAGCTAGAGAATGTTCTCTTTGATGATAGTCCGTCTCCGCGTCTTAAAATTTGTGATTTTGGATATTCGAAGGTCGGTTACCAACATTTTTTTTACTTTGTATTGCTGATTTTGATCGTCCACATGCCTGCAAGTTTGTTCAGTAACACTGTCATTTTTTTTACAGTCAGGAATTCTACACTCAAGGCCCAAATCAGCAGTGGGGACGCCTGCATATGTGGCACCAGAGGTGCTTTCTAGCAAAGAGTACGATGGAAAAGTGAGTGGAATGAACATGTATCCCGTTTATTCATAACATGCATTTTACAAATTTTATGAAACGGAGCATTCAAGAGCTACCAACTAATATTCTTCTTCATATTGTAGCCATGTAGATATACACATATTTAATTTCCTTCTCTTGATGTCATTCACATTAGTTAATATTAGCCACCTTAACTATTAAAGGGAGTCACCAACTTTTCGTTGCATTCCCAAGCAAATATGCAAGTTTTGCAAGGTCCAGTTTTTAGTTTATTTCAGTTTAGACGTTCAACAAAAACAAATGTAATTAGGTGTACAGGTACCTCTTTACCAAACTCTTGTAGCCTATTGTAACTGAAGTATCTCATTTAGTAAAATGTGCGAATAAACCTGATGTAGTTTATTTAGAAGATTCTTAATCTGATATGAGTTCATATGATTGATCATGTCGATTGATATACCTGATGTGGCTGAGTAATGACATTTTTTCTTGATATAGCTTGCAGATATCTGGTCGTGCGGTGTAATTCTTTATGTCATGCTTGTGGGAACCTACCCATTTGAAGATGAAAGAGATCCTACAAATATTAAGAGTACTGTTCAGGTGAGCGCTCTGTCCTATGACACGGATGCTTTTCACAGACAACGAAATAAAATTTCTTTTACCCCTAATTGATGTTCACGCTGTTGAGTGCCAATCATCTCCATTTGCAGCGAATAAAAGCAGTTCAATACAAGGTGCCAGATCACATCAGGATATCCGCTGACTGCAAGCAGTTAATATCTCGAATATTTGTTAGAGATCCTTCTAAGGTAAGTGAGCTGAATTCTCAGACAAAAGTGTTCTGTTTATGCCCTTACCACTGTCACTCATGCTGAAACTTTGGATTTCTACAGAGAATCACAATGAAAGAAATAAAGAACCATCCATGGTTCTTGAAGGACTTACCGAGAGAGCTTACAGATTCGGCTCAATCAATCTACGAGAGGGGCAGCACCTTTTTGGACCCAAGCACCAAAAAAATCTTGAAGATTGTTGAAGAGGCAAAGAGGAGGCCAAAATCATCCATGTCTAAGGGAAAAGCAGAGAAGAATGAACCCAAAGAGGAGGAATCAGAAGATCTGGAGTTGTGCATGGCCTCAGTGCGTATCTAATTATGAGGCTGCTGGATGTAGACAGCTCTCTTTTAGCTGCTGTATTTTGTAGGAGTAGATTGTATCTAAATCTGGCTTTATTTAGCCGGATGATGCCACATGTCTCAAGGTGGCAAGAGGCATCTATCATCTGGTCTCTTTTTATTTAGCTGGATGAGTCTTTTTCTTTTCCCGTGATTGTGTAGCATGAATTTTGAATTGCTGGTTCTGAAAGAGCAAAGTTGTTACAGGCACACACGGTTGTGTTTCTGAATAGAAATAAAGACTGCCCAATTATTTATATTTTTGGATGTAGCATATACTGTATGTCAAACTATATACCCTGTAAGAATGGGCAAAGGCTGAGCAAATGAGGCCTTATGAGTTCTGAATTTTCTTGATCTTAAATTGAAACCTGTTGCGCCTGTGCCAATGGTGATTTGACCATCTGTTTGAAATTTGCATACCTGTACAGAATTGTCACCCTTGATTTCTTTCCATGCTATGGTTCTGAATTTTTCTATTGCACATTCGTTAGCACACGAAGTCTGTTACACGGGGTAGGATAATCTTCTGCAAGCTTCACCTTATTAGATCTGTGTTACACGACACCATGTCAAGCTTATCAGAGAGGGCCACCATAATAACCTTATCAAGTTACTTCAGCATGGGCAGGCCAAAGCAAAAGAAGGCTGCTTCGCCTTCACAGGCAAGCGAAAGCAGAAGATAACAACAGCAACCACCCTACACGTTCCCTCTTTTCCATCGTCGGCCCTCGCAGACCTCATCAACGACGCCGAAAAGGGCCTTTTTTCGAAATAACCCAAAATAGCGGGCGCATTTACCAAACTTACTGTCAAGAAAATACTAAAAATGCTTAGCCGAGAAGGCAAGCGAAAACGGCCCGCCGGCCGGACGCGACGACACACGGAACGCGATCCCACCACCCACGCACGCCGGCGGCTATAAAGACGAGCCCCCGCCTGCGATGAAGCCCACGTCACCTCTCCTTCAACCTCGCAGCCCTCTCCCGATCCTCCTCTTCCTCGCGGCGACAGCAGCAGCAGCAGCGATGGCGTGCGACCCGGAGCAGTCGGCCCCCGCGGCGACGGCGACGCAGGACGCGGCCGTGCACATCGTGTACGTTGACCGCCCCGAGGGCGCCGAGGCCGAGGAGTTCCACCTCCGCACCCTTGCCCCCGTCCTCGGCAGGTAACCGTCTATCCGAACCTTTTGTTGGAGATTTGGTCTTGGGGAACTTGTTTGGCTGTTTTCTGAAGTGGGGAATTTTTATGATTTTTATTTTTATTTTTTGGCAGCGAGGAGAAGGCCAAGTACGCCGTGCTCTACCACTACAAGCATGCCGCCAGCGGGTTCTCCGCGAAGCTCACTCCCCAGCAGGTCGAGGAGCTCAAGAGTGAGTCCACTTTCACATGTTCTCTTGCTATTAAAAAGTTGTAGTGCTTCATGATCCAGTTTAATTGGGGTGAAATTTGCATAGAGGGAATTATTCTTGGTTTGTGGTAAGCAAGGGCCTATGTCTGAGCCCATCGATGGTTAAAAATTTCAAATTCTTGCTAAACTGCAGCCTAAAATCTATCCAAGATCTAGTTATTGGACGCTTGAGGTTATCAAACTATTTGAAATGGCGAGGTAGTGGTACCTTCTGGCATTTAGTGTATATACTCGTAAGGAATTGGGATTGCACATTTCTTCCACAGTAGAACAGAAGTATTTTGGTGCACAGATCACGAAGTGGTAAGATCAGTTTGCAGGATTGTAGCTTCAGGTTGCTCTAAGAACCCTGGTCCCCTGAAACTCTGTGTATGCTTAAAGCATTTCTTGTAAGAGTCTCTTCTTGTAATGTACTCCCTCCATTCTTTAATTGTTGTCGTCGTTGACTTTTAATTTCAATTTTGACTATTCGTTTTATTCAAAAAAGTTTGATAAATATCATATATTTTATTATAATTTAGTTTACTATTAAAGGTATTTTAATCACAACTTATAATTTTATACATTTGAATTTATTTTTTGAATAAGACAAATGGTCAAAGTTGAATAAAAGTCAACAGCGACAACAATTAAAGAACGGAGGGAGTACTTATCCAAACTTAGTTTGATCAGATGGCACCGGTATTGAACCGAAGACTTTGCTCCTCCTTTTTATCCTAGAAGCTGCATCTTATGGACATTTGGGGCATTACCGGCTTAACACCCTCTTGTATTGTTTTAGGGAATGGACCTTATAACTTCCTTCATACTCCGTAGCATAGAAAGTTGATCAAGAAACCATATGGTAAACTATCAGTCATTTTATAGGCAAAGAAATTGTGGCTGTCTCATCTAGTTATAGACTGTAGAACAGCAAATTGGCTTCTTTCGTTATTTGACAGATTTATCTGTAGTATTGTATTTTAAAAAAAGTATGAGCAACATAAATGAATCTGTGACGTGCTCTTCAGTCTGTTCATGTACTTAGGCATGTTTTAACGTTGGATGTATGGCTGTTTATTTGCAGAGCAACCAGGTGTTCTTCAGGTTGTGCCAAGCCAAACTTACCAGCTCCATGGACCTGAGTCAGGCACTACGCGCACCATGGGCCTGATGTAAGGAATAATTGAGAAGACTGTAATGGAGGAGTATTTTGTACTCCTAGCTAGTAGGACTGTAGCCTGAATGCGTTATGTGTGAAGAAGAGGCTCATAACCTGGTGTCTCCTACAGTTTCAGGCTTGCTTCTGAAGTGTGTAATGCTTTTATGTGCGTACAGTATATTCTGTTTTCAATGAAATGGTTGACAGCCATCGGTGTATTTGTTTGTGTTTGGTTCTTGTATGAATATTGATGATGTGCTGCGTTTGCATGGCTTTTTTCCCTATCTACTAACTACCTGTGGAGTGGAGTGGAGGTGTGTCGATGACGATGACATCCAGGTCCACATGTCAGTTTCTATGACCTGCTACCTTTGTTCGATGGCCGGGCCAGGACCGAGGATAACTTCTGGTTTCCTACCAGTCACGAGGAAAACACGAGCGCCATCTTTGACGGGAGGGCCAAGCCGAGCGCCTCCCATTCAACGACAAACGCCCCGCGTGTATGCTCGTTCATCACGAACTCGACGCCGACACGAATCACTCGCCTCCATCTCTTCCTCATCCCCATCTCGGATTCGGACGATCCCGTGGCGTCGCCCAAGCTGATGGACGCCGCTGGAACGGCCTACGGTGGCGGCGGAGACTCAGCGGGCGAGCTGGTGCTCCGGGCCGCGGCGCTGGTGCCGTGGACGCACTACGCCCTCGCGGCTCTCTCCCTCGCCGCTGCGCTCCTGTACCGCTTCCTGGAGCTCCACTTCATCGGGGACATCCTGCGCGGCCTCCGCGGCGGGCGCGTCGTGCTCACCTTTCACCCCGACTCCGACGTCTACCACCGAGTCGCCGCCAAGTGCCGCTCCCTCCACGGCAGGTGGGATGGAGCCATGGTGCTTCTGCTCTGTTGGCTCGTCACTCCGTTGGAGAAATTTGCTTACGCATCGTATTGATGATGCACGAAATTGGTTGCGTAGGTATCTGGCGACGCCATGGCTGGCGAGCCCTCATTTGCAGACATTGTTCCTTAGCGTCTCGGGCAGGCCGCCTTCGTTCACCTATCGGAGGTGCGAGAAAATCCCTGCTTAATTTATGCATTTGTCAACAACAGTAAATTTAGTACTAGTACATTGTGCACGTTTCCTACGATTTTGATGTGACTATTTTGTTGCTGTTCTGATGCTTATGTTTCATGGCTGTTGCTCACAGTCCACAAAAAAAAAATCTGATACATATATACGCTATAGGTTGTACAAATTATAGTGTATATATGTTGTAGGGATGCAAAATTTTTTCTCAAAATTCTGGGTATTCGCTTGTTTAACACTCAGCTATGAGGATGCGTAGTCAGATGGCAACCGTTATATGGCAAATGCCCTATATTTTTAGTTTGAACCTCACAGTAGATAGTTTACTGCAGATAACATGTCACAGTGATTGGACTATAATATTGCAGGCAGCTTTACACTGTTCGTGATGGTGGAACCATCGCTTTGGATTGGCTACTAGCCTCTGAACTGAAAGGTTCTCCGGATTTTAGATAGCTTAAGATTGACCACCAAACAAGGGATATGGTTAACATTTTGCCTTTGGTACTATGTTGCAGCTGAAGATATTGGTTCTTGTGACGGAACCATCTCGAAGGATAATTCCACACCCCTTCTTCTTGTGATACCTGGATTAACTAGTGATTCTAGTGCTGCTGTAAGTCCCTCAACTGCTCTACGAAATCAATTGTAAAAGTAGGAAGTGGAACTTTCGTTTGACTCTGATATCCTTTGGCATTCTAAACAGTATGTGAAGCACTTGGTCTTTTCAATGGCAAGTAAAGGATGGAATGTTGTTGTTAGCAATCACAGGGGACTAGGTGGCATCTCTATAACGGCAAGTTCTCGTAAAACAAATCTTTGATATGGTTTCTGTAATCTTTCAACCAAGAATTTGTATTAGTTTAGTGCCTGACTTTATGCTCCACCAAAAAGTCATCACCCAACATTAGTGGCTGAGAAATGTTTCAGCGGTCATTACTCAAGGTTTAGCGTTTTTTTTTCTTTTGGCAGTCTGATTTCTTTTACAATGCTGGATGGACAGAAGATATGCGTGAAGTTGTTAATTTCCTTCACCAAAAGTATCCAAAGGCTCCACTATTTACTGTTGGGACAAGCATTGGAGCAAATATTCTGGTATTCTCTTACCCCCATCCCGGTATTACTGCATCTATTATCCAACAATTTGAGCTGAGCATTGACATTTTGCATATATTGCCTGTTTAGGTCAAGTATCTTGGAGAAGAAGGTGAAAGTACAGCTATAGCTGGTGCTGCATCCATTTGTTCACCATGGGATCTGCTGGTTAGTAACTATAAATGAATAACTTACCAAAACGTTTACACTTTTTTATTTTTGGCGCTTTATACTGAAATTCTTAACCATATGCACTTGAGTTTTGAGCACAATTCATTTTTGTTTCTGTTCCCTTACACACTAACTTCTGCTGTTGTCTAGTTAACCAACTATAAATGAACTCTACTAGTTCTTAGGTGTTGGTGTCAGCATCTGGGTTTTCACAGATTTTGTATCATTGTATAATAATGCAAATTACCAACAGATTTATTTCGCGCAAGCTTGTGCAACGATGCTACGATAGAGCTCTTGCTATTGGTCTCAAAGGATATGCGAAGCTGTATGTACTTGCTATCCTGTTTTCCACAAAGTATTAAATAGTATAGTCTTTATATATGATTGTCTAATGTAATTTGTTTACTTCAATCGAAACACGAAGATATGGGTAATTAACTTATCTTGAATGCCACTGTTTTGTTGTTACATTCCTATTTTTTTCTCGAACAACGCAGAAGAACTGCGCGTCATTTCATTAAAAGGAGAAGAAAGTACAAAGGAGAGGAAGAAAGACCTCTCCAAGGCAACAAAGAGAAGAAAAATTACATACTTAAGATAAAACGACCAAATGAGCCAGCAAGTCTTTGAGACCCATGGCTCCCGCTAAATGCCACACATGGGCTTCTTGGGCAATGATCCATGCCATCTGAGATAAGCTAGGTGCTGAGCCATTGAAAATGCAGTCACATCTATGTTTACACAGCTCCCAAGCAACCAGAGCCACTAATGAATTGATACATTGATTAGTTAAACTTAGCAAAATCTTGATACATTGATTGATTGCCCCGGATGCTTTACCTTTTTTGATCTCCTTCAACATGGGATGTTTTCGCTTCGTAATCAGTTAATTTTTTGCATTGTCGTACTTTTACAGACACCAACCAGTCTTGGCACGTCTTGCAAACTGGGAAGCTATCACATCGGTATGCTTGTGGCACCAATATATTTTGTAGTAGTCATTCGCTAATGTGGTCCTTATTATAGTTGTGTAGTTTCCTGTTTGTATCAACAAACATTGAATTAGAGTTCATGCAAGTAGAAATTTGACTCCTTTTGAGTAAACTAGCTGTTCATACAAAAGCTTTGTGCTGATCTATTCTTCCTTTTTGTTTTCTTTATCAGTCACGCTCAATCCGGGAATTTGATCGCCATGCCACTTGTGTTGTTGCAAAATATGAGGTATTCTTACTACTGCCACAATCTGTACTGTTTGTTTATCTAAAACAAGAGAAGCATTCATATTTGATTGTGTAAAATTCTGAGCACATCCAATTCTGCTACTCTTTCTACTACTCTTCCTTGATGAGTAGAGTTTCTAGCTTGTTTGAATGCAGTAAACAAGATATTTGATTGGAGTACAAATGGATTGTGAAATGGAGATGAAATTTTGAAATATGTGGTTATGATGATTCATTTAAGTGGCAACTCATTGACTGTTGGGATTCAAAACATTATAATTTATTTCGTGAATGCGTAGGAGATCTACGCATCATTTCATTAAGGAGAAGAGAAAGTAAAGTACAAAAGGAGGGGAAATAGCCCCCACCCCCCAAAATAACACACACAAACAGCAAGACAAGAAAACAAACACCTGGGCAGACCAGTTGCGCCACACCACAAAACAAAAAGGTAAGTTACTGAAGGTACCTCCAGGGAAAACAACTCTTGCAGCCGTGATGCCCCTGCCTGACACCAGAGATCAGCTTCCTGCTCAGCTTTCTGCAACACAACAGATGTACTTGGCTGAATCCATTGAAAACACAGTCATTGCGGTGCTTCCAAGTTTCCCAAGCAACCAAGATAAGCAGCAAGTTGAAGCCCCTTCTAAACTCTTCATAGCATTCAAACCAAAATCCCAAACCATTTGAACCAAATAACACCTATTACTCCCTTCAGGTTTTAAATTAATGGCGCTAGGAGCCTAGACAACATATATTGCTCATTTTGAGCTAAGTTTGCCCTACACCATCAATTAAAAACTAGAGGGAGTACGGACCATGGAAAGCTCTCAGCATAAGGCCATGGAAACATAATTTTTTTCAAGCTCTTCATAGCATTCAAACCAAAATCCCAAACCAGTTGAACCAAATAACACCTATTACTCCTTTCAGGTTTTCAATTAATGGCGCTAGGAGCCTAGGACAACATTTATTGCTCATTTTGAGCTAAGAAGTTTGCCCTACACCATCAATTTAAAACTAGAGGCAGTATGGACCATGGAAAGCTCTAAGCATGTAGCCATGGAAACATAAAAATAGTATAAGTCCTAATGATAGTGCTATTTACATCATAGAGTAGTCATACTCATATCAATGATAAAAGAGGAAAACATAGAGCAGGGGAACTAAAAATTTAGGAGGCCATTTTAAATTGTATGAACCATGGTTATCAAACAGATTGCCCCATGCAGAAAAGCCTACATCAATGGTGTTTACTCTATTCTATTGTTGGGCTGCTGAGTCAATCACATCCAATCAACTGTGAAAATTTGAGCTTATGGGGTTGTTTACAGTATTTATGGCTTTAATAGTAACATGGACGTCATGCACATGGTTGTGCCTCATGATGGAACATAGAATGCTTGAACTGCATGCTGCTTATGGAGGAGATAGATATATTAGCAGTTCAGGTAGTCCTAGTGATTGCTGGTTTATATTTGTAGAATGTTACATTTACAATTCAGAACACTTTAACATGAATCAACAAAACTGCAGTTGGTTTGGGTTCCAACTAGGGTGAAAACAGGCCAAAGAAAAATTAATTAAAGATAGTGAGGGCCGGATCGGATTAGGATCGGACTAAATTTCTAGTATTCATTTTTGAACTAAAATTTAATAAGGGGTGATTTAATTTGTGAAAGGATCCGTGGGCCGAGCCCTTTTATCACCCCTCGTTCCAACAGAATTGTTGAGCCAGAGATGAGAGAACTTAATGATATAACTGAAGAATAGTGATATGTTGTCTAGTCACTTTGATGTTATCTAATTTTAGAAAATGACTTCCCTGAAATGAGTAATTTTTTCAGACAGTAGACACGTTCTACCGCAGGTGCAGCAGTGCAAACTATATTGGTAATGTGTCAGTTCCCTTGCTTTGTATCAGTGCTTTAGATGACCCCCTCTGCACAAGGGAGGTCATTCCCTGGGATGAATGCAGGTAATCAATATGTTGTGAAAACTCACTTTTCTTAATATTTCTTTTTTTTCTTTTCATTGATGCGGTCCACATTTTGGTGATTTAGAGCAAACAAAAACATTGTGTTGGCAACTACACCTAATGGTGGACATGTTGCTTTCTTTGAAGGTCTAAGTGCTGGAAGGCTATGGTATGTTGTTTTGGCAAAAATATTCTAGCATGGTTTCTGTACAGAAGAAACTAATATCGGGTATTAGCATGTGCAAGTGCGCACATTACATTGTTTACAAATTTCATTTGCCTGGGGCAGAGACAGGTTGTGTTGTCTAGTTTTTTTTTTCAATTTGATTTTCACTTGCTTCTCATTGTTAGCTTATGATGTGACTCGAGTATGTATCTATTTAAATGCTCTGTAGGTGGGTGAGGGCTGTCTCCGAGTTCCTCTGTGCTTTGCTCGATGGTCCCTGCATGCATCAACAAAAGGTGGTGATTGATAGTTTACCTATCAGCCATTGGTGACTTAATATAACATGGTACGGGTTCATTGCAGGCAGAAGAGCGTGGTTTGCACACTTCATTGGAATCGTCAATTGACAAGAGTCCATATGTGAACTTCATGGAAGATGGAATGGTAGCTGCAGTAACAAATGATGGTCATGACAATGATGACATGGCAGCCATGCAACGTAGTGAAATTACTGCAGAAATACAGACTGAGCATGGCAGTGTTGAGAATAGAAACAGCTCAGAAGGGAATGTGGTGCCTGATACAGACCGTGGTGGATCTCAAGAACAACTAGTCGCGAATAAAATCTGTCATGCCATAACTCCTGTCAAGAGATCTCTGAACCAGCTTGCTCTATCGCAGGGTAGATCAGTTTGGTTGCTTGCCTACATTGCCATTGTAACGTCATGGCCATTTCTCCGCACCCTGGGTTTTTCGTTGTTTAGGAAAAGGTTCAGTAATGTTCTGACAGCTAAGAAGCTATAGAAACTGTAATAACTTGACCTACACGAGTTTGTTTCAGTTGTGGTATGTAAAAATTCGTAACAATCAATAACTTCTGCAAATAATGCTAGGAAAATAGCATTTGGAAAGTGCTGTTTGGATTCATGGAATTACGAGTGGGAAAGAGAAACGGAAATGCAATTCATTTTTCAATTCCAATCTCGCTTTATATTTCTCACTACCCAAACGCCACCTGAAATGCTCCTTTCTTTTTGTGCTGGCTATCAAATACTCCGTATTTCATAAGAAACATAACTTAATGCCAACACTTCTGCAAAGTCATCATATAGTACATCAACTATTCATAGTGCCCTTTTTTTTAGAATCCAATTCGTAGTGCATTTACAAGCCAAAACAATACCTAAACAGATGTCAACTCTTTTCTTTTCTGTGCTATTACAGACTAACAGCTCATGATCAGCAACAACAGCAACACACCCCAATTTCTAGTGCTCTCAGCACTTTTACAGTTCTTGATTCCGGGCATGCTCCTGAGATGCAAGCCTCAGTGAATATCAACGTCCCTAAGTACTCAGTTCTACCGAAATAGAAATTTATCAGTCCTGCTTGGCTTGAGCAAGTTGAGCCCGATGCCTAAGCTCTGCTCTCTTCCATTTCACCATCATTCGGCATAATGCAATGAGGGTGCAAAGCTGGAAGTAACAGAAAGATTTGAATATAAATAGCATAAACTGAATTGTGAAATGTGAATATGGAGCAGATTATAATGAGCAACTTTTACATCAGGAAAGGCAGTTTTTACTTACCACACTGATAATAGAAACAAAGATAAGGGGCCCAGACCAGACCACAGAGACGAAAACTCCAGCACGATCAAAATAATTCTGACTTGCAAATTTCTGCCAGTGCTCTCCAAGGTATTTGTTCATCTTTTCAGCCATATACACACCTGAATCTGCTCAGGCAAATCATGAACCCAATAAGAACGGGAGCAAATGAAAAGATAAGTGGATTCAATGCTTTCTAGGTATCTCCAGCATGAATCCATATCATCGTTAATTATTCATTTTTCTCCAAAATCAGAGGAATATAGACCAAAATGGCCTAAAAAGTTTTCTAGATGACAGAAAAATGGACTCCAGGAGCACACAATATGCCATGGTCCCTCTGTTGTGGCAACTGGAATGAATTATTCCTTCTATTGGGGAAGGAAACATTTCATTTTGGTTATGTGACTGAAATATAAAAAACAGTGTCATTATTGTTAAATTGTTAAGCCTGTTAGCAGATAATATTTCATATTTGACAAAATTAGAGTCAGCTTTTTCCCCTTCAGATCCAAATCAAATGGCACCAACGCATAAGAGCTAAAGAAAAAGGACACCTGGATCCATATTGTCTAAACGATATCTCAAGCTACGAATCTAATGAAATTAGAAAGTTGCTGCTAATCGAACCATAGACTCGTTCTCTCAACAACGATTCGCTAGTCCAGTTATCTTCAGGACACATGGAACAATAGAACTCACAAGCAAGAAACAGCAAGAAGAGCTGGAAGTTGGCGTTCCTCCGCAATCCTACGGCGGCGAGCAGCAGAATCACATGGAATACCATGAGGCACATCAGGAATGGCTCCTGCACACATTCAAATTTTGCAGAGAGCATGCCATTGTTAGCTCTTAAAGATATAGTAACAGCACAAGGTTTTGGTTTTGGTGATCCGCGGATCGGCGGATCCAATCTCTTCTTGGAGGTCGGGAGCGTACCGTCCAGTCGACGGCGCGGACGAAAGCGCGCAGGTTATCGGCGGCGGGCCCCATCCCGCGGCGGAGCTCGGAGGAGAGCGCCTGGACGAGGCCCGACACCTGGTCCAGGTGCGCCGTCACGGCGGCCTGCAGCTCCTCCATCGGCTGTGTGAGGCTGTCACGGCGGTCAGGAGTGTTCGGGAAACGAAAGTGGCGAGTTACTTTGTATGCATAGCCTTGTTGAAATTATAAATTACAGGGAAAGACTACTAGAAATTGTACAATGCTCTTTCATTTTGAAGTTCTGCTCACGTCATTATTTGCTTGTCACCGCCTCTTTTGATATCCGTGTGTTTAGAAGATTTTTTTATAAATAAAATGAATATAGGTTCCATTAATCTTCCGTGATCGCAGAATCTCGATCAACCAGACTTTATACAAGCAGGCAAAGTATCAATGACATGATCGGCCTGATCAGAGCACTCACACTTTAATCTTTTTATATCTAAAACAGCTCGGTTTTTCAAAACGACATTGCGCCACGTCAGAATCTTCTTTTCAGCCGTCCGATGGCTCACCAACGGCGTGCGAGCCCACGTCCGCTTCCCCAGCAGTGCGCCGCCCTTCTTGACTCCCTCCAATCCCCATTCCGACGCGGCCGCCCACGCGCAGCCCACCTCTCCGCCGTCGAGGTAGCCGCCACACCTGCGAGGGGATTATACTAGATCTTGACGCCGATGCAAGCGAAGCCGCAGGCGATGCAGCCTTCTGCTTCCGCCGTGCTCCCAATCCAATAAAGCACCTCGCCGCCGTCGCCATGGCCTTGGAGATATGCGTGAAGGCCGACGTCTGGCACCTCTTTTCGTCTTCTGATCCGAGGTTCATTCCCGCAGATCCCTTCTCCGAGAGGTTGCTGCTCACACTGGAGAATAAGGTCCCCTATGAGTTTATATTTTCCAAAACAATTTGTCTCTAATAAGTGACTGCCGGTCGACAAATTATTTTGGCTGCATCCTAATTCCAGTTGTAGCGAGTGATTTCTCTTCTGTTTTCACGAGTTTCAGTGATTCCGTCGTATTAGTGGACTGTGGAGAGTAAGAGACTGATCGTCACCATTTTGTGAGGCTGTTAGCTTATTTGATGGTTAGATGTTCTATTCATCAAATCGGTAGATAAATTTGTTGGATATGACTTGCTTGATCTCACTCTGATGTAATAATGGGATTGGAATTGGAATCCACAACTTTTCTTGACTGATCATTTATCCTCACTCATTGGGAGAACTTGTGATTCAGAGTCTGTGTATTCTCCTTGATTGAGCTTATTGTCTTAGGAGAGAACTTCTTTTCTCTCGATTTCAGAACACTCTGTAGCCTGGTGTAGTATAGAGAAATTGATGTATGTGTGTTCGTGTGTAAGCTGTTGAAAAGAGAAACCGAAGTAAACAAGTGGTGCAATCTTAGTTAAACTACTATGAGCATATCTATATTTTAGTGTGTGCAACTTTGACTGTGTACCATATCCTTGATTAGGCATTTACTTTGTTGGCATTCAGGCACTTCGGAATTTGCTGTTTTGTACATGGCAATGATACAGTGTACGAAATGTGTGCCGATGTGATTGCAAATATATTTAACAGCTACGTGGAATTGGTAAGTAAAATGACATAACATTCAAACATGTTACAAGCAAAGAGCAAGTTCTCTACGCTAATAAAGCTGTGTCCCAACCATTTATATACTTCCTCAAAAAATAAGTCCCATGTGTTACAAGCAGATAGCAAATTTTCAATGTTTTTGATGGAACAATTTTCAATGTTTTTGATGGAACACTCTGCTTAGATATCCAACTTTTCTTGCTTGTGCTGCTGCTGCAATGATAGCATTAAATTTACTAAACATAATCTGCTGAAGTTTCTGAAAGACGAGATGTTCAAAAAGACTGTATACGGTATCCCTTCTGTTGTATCTTCCTTTTGCATTGTTGTTTGTTCTTTTATAATATTTGTAGTTAGAGTTATTTACAACTATCACATAATGCAGACATAGAGAACAAACATTGAAGCCATGAAAAAAGAGATGCAAATCACGTAATATTTTACTTTGTTCTAATCATCTTGGTACACTGATAACATGATATAGCTTGTGATCTTTTGCATTCATCTGATCCAAGATCTTTAGAAATTGGGAAACAAAAAAGGGTGCACTGTTTCTTAGGCATACATGCCAAATGCTCATGCCACATAATGAGCAGACAGGCCACAGCCTTACAAGATTTCTTTACCTGCTATCCACCCTTGACCGAATAGTCCAGATTTGCCTGAGAAAACGTCCAAGGTGAGGTAAGATAAGCTGATACAATGATTAAAACTTACCATTACTTGCTGAGAGAATAGAGTGCACAAGAGAAATTCATGTTTTTATGGTTGCTAAAAGTGCTATGTAGGTCAAAGAATAATTTTGTTTGTCCAACAATTTCGAAGACAATGATACCTTGTACATGATATAGGAGTACAATATTTATCGCCATCGGTAGTCAATATACTGTTGCAATAATTTTTTTGTGTACATGATAATTGTGTTGACACAGATACTTTATAGGCATTTGAACTTAGTGCAATGCTCAATTATTTAGATAGCATTTGCGGTGTTTTGACCAAGTAAGTTTATCAAATGTGCCCCAAAAATAACCAAAGTGAAAATTTTCCTCTAGAATTATCCTTGCGAAGAAGTTGAAAAGCACCAAAAGCCAAAAGTGGAAATCAAGTCATGCTGCAAGGCTTATTCCATTTTTTTAGTATATTTCATTTGGCCTGAGCAACACTTCTAAGAGTTAACAATTTCATTTGCTTACTGAAATAAGAACACCCCTTTATGTAAAAAAAAAAGGTTGTCACTCCTGATGAAGTTCCCTGTGCTAGCCATATTTAATTTCATATAGTTACTTACCTCAGAGCTATGTCAATTTCATATTTTCAACATTCTCCCTTTCATGAACTAAATCCATGTCTTAACACAAATCCCCGCTTTTCCAGACCTATATGTTGAGGTAAGCTAATATGAAATCTCTAAATTGTTTCGATGATCAGAATAGGTGCTTTAACTTACATAAAGCATATGCCTTATCCATATTTTTTACCATGAGAAGACAGACGAATAACTGTGTTTTCATTTTTCACCCAGAGACATGACCTGAAACAAAGTATTGCCATGGTCAGCAGGGATAGATCGTTTGATTGCAATGAGTTTGGTCAGCAGTAGAAAAACATACTCCCTCCGTTCTTAAATTGATGTCGCCATTGACTTTAACATCAATTTTGGTCATTTATCTTATTAAAAAATTAGTTTAAATGTGTATAATTTTAAATTGTGATCTATTGCCTTTTTACCTTTTTTTATTTTTCCGAGTTAGCTGTTTTTTAACAAACGAGAATGATTTTCCCCTGTATGAGCTTTGTGTGATCAACTAGTTGCTCTGAGCCTCTAAGTTAAGCTAGCTGAATTCTGATCATTTGTTTATATTAATATCTTTTTTAGATTCTTTAGCTGCAAAGTACTGATCACTAATGGGGAAGGAAACGCGTGCGAGAAGCTCAGGTTTAGGAAGCACGATCCCCTTGTGAACATGCATATTCTGTTTACAGAACCAAAGATGAAGTGAAATCTGTGATCTCCACAATGTAGACCAAGAAGAACTTTTAGAAGTCCTGGAAACAGAAGCTGCTTTTGATGTGCTTTTAATTTGGACCATAATGCGTTTGAACTTAGATGAAAACAGTGTTGTCATGTGTTCCTGTTTTAGATTCCATAGTTTTATGCCTTGGTGGTTTATTTATTGAGTGAGCTACAAGTCTACTGAATCTTTAGGCAGCTGTTATTATATGTTGAAAGATAAAGATGTATAATAAGGAAAATATACATTTTTATGGTGAATAAGGGAAAATATAAATTCAGATGGCAATAATGTGTTTGCTCTTTTCTAATTGTACCAAACTATATTTTGGTGATAATCTGATGCATCACAAATAGGGAAGTTTGTAAGGTAAGATATAAATAAAAAAAACATATACATCTGTTGCGTAATTATTTAGATAGCATTCGCAGTGTTTTGGCCAAGTTGATCGAACTTGCCCCCAAAAATAGCAAACAAGAAAGAATTCCTCTAGAATTTCCCTTGCGAAGAAGTTGAAATGCACAAAAAGCTAGAAGCGGAACCAAGTCGTGCCGCAAGGCCTATTCTTCTTTTGGTTTTGTTTTTTTATATATTTTTTGTTAGACCTAAGCAACGCTTCTAATGAATGACAATTCATCGATCCAACATATAATGCCACTGTCATTTCTTTAAACGCTATTGTATACTCCATAAAAAGGGTCATTAGGCGGGGCAAATGCCGCGCTATCTTTCTTAGTAAAGCAGCTAAAATCATGACGTATTACAGAGTTTCCATCTCTCGTCTCATATATACAAACTTTACTAGTACTTAAATATTCAAACTAAATAAGCTCTTTCAACTCTCGAATAAGCCCACCAACCTGACTATAGAGGTATCGGGAGCTCAATAGAAACTCTAGAGCAGATGGATTTTTTAAAGAAAATTCCATCTATGACCTAAAAAATTTCATCAGTTTATTCTATGACTTTTTTTAAATGAACTTCCCTTTGAGGACCAAATTTTGGTTTTTATTCCTTCTCCGTTAATTGAGACATTTAAGAGTGTTATATGAGAGTTGAAATTCTCATTTTACCCCTATTTTGATTTTCTCAATAATACTACTCTAATGACTTGTAAATTTTTTGCAGATCATAATCGCAATGTTTTTGCCATCTGTATCTGCAAAAAATTTACAAGTCATTAAAGGAATATTATTGGTAAAATGGAAATTTCAAAACCCTCATATAACACCGTTAAGTGTCTCAATGGAAAGGCCATAAAAGGAATGAAAATCAAAATTTGGTCCTCAAAGTGAAGTTCATTTAAAAAAAGGCCATAAAAAGAACTGGTGAAATTTTTGAGGCATAGAAGGAATTTTCTATTTTTTTACATGCTGTATTTTTTATATGAAACTGGTTTTTTTAATTTTTAACATCAACTTTGATCATTCCTTTTATTCAAAAAATTTGTTCCAATGTGTAAAATTATTAGTTGTAATTTAAATTTTACTAATGATAAATTAAATAGTAACAAAATTTTAAATATCTGAACAATTTTTTTGAATAAGAAAAATAGTTAATGTTAAAAGTCAACGGTGTTAATAATTCAAAACTGGAGGGAGTATATCCCAAAACTTTATGTAATAAAAAATTATATCATACCCATACTATTTCTTTCCAAGCATTTAAAGAGCAACTGAACTGAAAACTACTCAGAATTGTGTTTGACTCAGTGGGCTTAACAATTACGATGAGTGAATATTCATCTCTTTGCTGGTAGCACTGTTGTACTTTTAAGTGTGAGCACAAGAATTAATGATTGTAGAAAAGATGAGATGCGTTGAAAATGAGAAGTAGAGAGATAGAGATAAAGATGTATTGAAAAATACAGAAAAATATATTAAAAAGCGAAAATGACAAGTAAAAAGAAAAAACTTGTGAACTCTACGATAACAAATAATTAGGGACGAAGAGAGCAGTAAAAAAAATTACTCCCTCCCAATAAAAGTGTATTTCTAGATTTTGTTGACTAATCAATAATTTTTATAGATTTAATTAAATTTAAAATTTAATAGTTGTACTTTTAAATTTATTAAAAATACATGTATAATATATTATTAAAATTAATTAATTTATCAAAATCATTTGTCAAAATACTGTCAACAAAACTTAAAAATAAGTTTCTATCGGAGCCAAAGTAGTACTCCAAGATGCATAAAACAAAAGAGAGACGTACTCGAAAAATTATGAAAATGTCACTGGTAATTAGGGCCGGAGCCTGGAGTTGCGATTTGTGACAATTTTGACTTGCAAATATCTGCACCGGCAAATATCCAAATACGGAGTACTCCAGCCAAACAGAATCGCAGATCCGATCCAACAATCAACCACCTCTCCTACGATCACGAACTTACACGGCTCGGTCTGTCCGTCCGTGCTTTATCCTCACCGTCCCCGCATTCAATGACACTCTGCAACTGGTCTCACGTATTGTTTCGGCTCGCAAAGCAGTTAGTTAAATTTGTTGTCTCTGTTAATGAGTGATTATTTGTTACTGTAATAATTTTTTCGCTGATTTATACATACTCTGTACATTATGTTTTTTTTTTATATAAATTGCCGAGAGACGCCGAGTTTTTCGAAAAAAAAAGGTTCGTTTAGCCAGTTTATTTTTATTGATTTATACTTATTATTTATATATTATAAATATAATAAAAATATTATTTATAAAAATAATTTTAAATCGAGCCGAACAAAAAATATTTTTAAAATTTTTTAAGCTTGTGCTAACGAGGTCTAATTATAACAGCAATCGCTGGGTCGTCTTGCCAGTCCCCTTCCACAGTTCCACTTCCTCAACCATGGCGGCGGCGAGTTGGATCCGGCCGCCGAGAGCGTCCCTCTTCTTGCTTCTTCTTCTCGCCGCTAATTTCGCTCTTTCCCTGGCCGCCAACTTCGAAGGCTTCGACTCCGACGAGCACCCATCCGCCGCCGCCGGCTTTGACGCCGACGATGATGAGGGCGTCGACGTCGACCTCCCTCCGCCTCCGCCTATCTCCCTCTCTAGCTCCGCGCCTTCGCCTCCCGTCACGACAACCACGCCGAACCCCACCCCCGCCAGTCCCGCGCCGCCGAAACCCACCCCCGCGTTCGATCTCTGGGACGAGGATGAGTTTGAGGGCATCCCCGTGCCGGAAGCGGTCTCGTCCGATGAGTCTTCCGCGCCGGCCGAGGCCGGCACGTCAGATCCCTCCGCGGAAGCGGCGGCCGAGGCGGCGCCGGCCGCTCCCAGGACGCGGGCGGAGCTCCTCCGCGCCTTCTCCATCGAGATCGCTTGCGTCAGCTTCCTGATCTGCTTCGTGCTCAACTACTTCACGGGGAAGAAGCAGAACGAGGCGATCGCGCTCGCCTGGGCCACCAAGTTCGCCACCAGGGACTCCATCTTCGACAAGAACTTCAGCCTCCTTGGCACCGGCGACGGCAAGGACACGCCGCTCCTGCTCAAGGAGGGCCAGGATGTGTTCAAGTTCTACGCCAGCGGGAGGCGCTTCTGCCAGGGGATGCTTGCCACCATGGAGATGCGTGCTCGGCACGATCTGCTGTCCAAGCTGGTGGAGCTCGTGTTCCCCAAGAAGGACACGATCGCCTTCCAGGTGTTGATGAACGAGGATGCCATGGACAACGTAGTCCTGGCAGTGGCCAGGAAGAAGGCGGCAAAGACGATGCAGAAGGAGGAGAGTGATCTGCAGAAGTTTGCCGGGGTTCTCTCTTCGGCACCAGCTGGGAGGAAGTGGGTCTCAGAAGATCTTGCTGTGGTGGCTGAGTCAAAGGAGGTTGCTGGAGATATAATAACCGAGGCTGTGCTAGATCAGGTGAGAACTTACTCTGCTTTGATTCAAAATTTTGGTTGTGGATCAATTCAATAAATAAATGCTTCATTTGGATAAGATGGTTAAGTTAGATATTTACCTAAGTGGGTTGCTGACAAATATATTTACCTAAGTAAATGCTCCAGCGTCAAGCGACATTGATTGGTGGGAGCAGTAGAGATCAAAATCCTGTTTTGAAATACCATCGCTTTTCTTGAGCTATACTGTAATAGGCAAACTTTGGATTTGGTTGAAGTGTGATGTTTTGCTTGGATTCAAATAAAATTTCTTGTTTGAACTTGCAACATGAGCTCAGTGTGTTGCTTGTAAGTACTAAGGACAAACCTACTATTCCACACCAGAAGCTGTTTATTTGTTGTAGACTTGTAGTTGATATCATGAAAGGCTGGAATGATAACAAAATTAAGGTATCAGATGTTGTATATGCAAATGTATAGTGTCATGCTGGTAAACTACATTTTACTGAGTTTGATGAGAACGGTAATTTTCGTCTTCATTTTATTTATCAATTTGGAGCAATAGTTTGCTTGTGGTTCATTCGATTTGTGTAATTTTTTTTTTATTGAAGCAGCACTAGGTTTTAATCATTGAAAGTAACTTCAGTTTCTAATGATGTGATACAGTTATCAGTTATTTTACTGTCTTATTGCACTGAGAAGATTTTATAGGATATTTAAACGTAGGCAAGGCCCTACTTAGCTATCATAGAATCTGTTATAAACTGAAGTGCTTTATTGTGTTTTATTTTGAATGTGAGAAAATCAACCTCAGGCTTTCAACATATGGGCTATGAACCATTTACTGGAGTTTCAGCTTCACCTTCTGATGTAGGATTTAAATAAAAAGACTACTTATGACCAAACGTAAACTTGTTGAAAAATTAGGACATATGGGACAAATAGGCCTAACTTGATAATCTGGCATCTTATCTTGTGTTCAATTCACCGTGGCATGCTTCTAATAATCCGTTTCCTTCAGGTCCTTGGTGACAAAGCATTCGAGAAGTTGGGGAAGTGGTTCATTTCACTTCATTTTTCAGACCAGTTGGTAGGCTCCTATAAGAAGGTCCTCATGTTCAAATTTGTACTGCCTGATGCAAGCAACATGTCTGAGATGACAAGATTAGTTGCTCTTATACCGTATTACATTGATCTGGTTGGACGTTATAGGCTCAGCTCCCATGTAAGGCTTCCTCTCCTGTGTTTAATCCACTGTCATTATTCATTTCTTGGTTATATTGTCTAATGATACCTACCAATGCTAATGTCAGGCCCGGTCAAAAACTGAAACAGCAAGAGCAAAGGCCACTCAGGAAGCTTTCAAGGAGCTTCAGAGTGCTAGACAGGAGGCGCTCCAAAGGAAAAAGGCTGAGAAGAAGAAACTTATGGAGGCAGAGGCCAAATTAAGCGCTGAAGCACTCCGAAAGAAAGAGGAGAAAGAAAGGGCTAGGCAGATGAAGAAGTCTGGTCCGAAAGTGAAAATGCTCCGTTCTTAATAGGATCAGGAAATTTATTACAGCAGGGTCTGCTATTCGTTCGCTGATTAGCCTATCGCTCTGTTTACTAGACTCATATTTATGCTCCAATTTTGGGCTGTTATGTTCCCCATCATGAGAAAATGAGCAAAAGGATTGAGGAGAACGTTGGTGTTTAGGCTTATCAGGGGATTGAAATGCTCATTTGTTCCTCATGCTGGATGTGTGCCAGAAAATTAAAACTTACATGTACGCTGTGCAGTTTGTTGATAGAATTGTGATCTGAAACTGGCTTACACGCTTTCATATTTGAGAAAATTATCTGGACAGCTTGCAGTGTGTTTGATTTTTCTTCTTCTGTTGTCGCTCTGGGTGTTTTGTTGGGACTAGCGTGGAGACACCTGATAAATGAACCTGAAGATGTACCCTTGAGTTTTGTGCTGGTCTTCACGAGTTCATGGTGCGGCGCAAAAGCAAGACGGTTATGTTGCAAAATGCTGTACATGAGATTTTCTACCTGATGCGGGCATCTCTGATCTTTTGAAGGTTCGATTTGCTGAGGAGTCAGGATTTTGGACCCTTTGGGATTTCATATGAATTCCCAAGGTGATTCGCACAATCTGAAGTGCATTAGCACCACTGATATGTAGCGCCAGGTATTCCCAGCCACAAACGTGAGACATTACTTGCTCTTTTTTTTTATTCTCGAGATTAGGTTAGGACATGTTGCTATATGATGCAAGAAAATACACTGAAATCTTTCTGAGACTTCGTTTGGCATAGATTTTTAGAAAATAGTTTTTCTAGAAAATAGCTTCCCTAAAAAAATATATTTTCTACCAGAAATATTTTTTAAATCGTTTGACAAAAACGGTTTTTATTGTGATTCTAATGTAAAAATGAGTGAAGAAGTTACACAAAAATATATTTTTAGTGTTTTTAACTTTTAATACAAATTAAAAAAACTGTTTTTTGAAAAAGAAGATAAAACGCTTCTTTTTAAAACTGTTTGATAAGAAACACTTTTAGAATACGTACCAAACAACCTCTGAGTTGTGTCACGGATGACGCCAGAATTAGCAGTATCTACCTTCGCTGGTACGGTCATCTGCAAAACGGGAAAATTTTGCTGATGCGGAATACAAACCGAAACAAGCTTGCAAAACCATCCAGCTCTCGGCACCAACCGAGTCTCCGGCGGCGACCAGCCGACCACCAACCGCGCCCACCTTCCCCTTCCCCAGCTATAACCCACCTCGCAGTAACCGCATCACCATTCACCAGCCACGAGGGGGGAAGGGAACCGGATTCCTCGTGGAGGGCCAGGACCACTGCTCCGATGGCTTCCTCGTCCCTCTCCACGCCCTCTTCCTCCCCTTCGTTCACTGTCCCAGCCAAACCCCCCGGCACAGCCTCCTCCATCTCCTTCCCCAGGTGAGCGTCTTCGCAGTTCGCGCCTCTGTCTCTCTCGCTGCCTGTCCGTCTCGCGCCGTCGTCGCCGACGTCCACTTGCCGCCCCTGCTTCCATTGGTGAAAGCCTGCTCGCGTCGTGGTTCGCAGGGCGTGGGAGCCGCGGCGAGGGAAGCGTGCGATGCAGCCCCGGACGGTGGTCGTGCGGGCGGAGGCGGTGGACGCGTCCATCAGCCCGCGGGTGAGCGCGCTCCGGCCGTCCAAGACCATGGCCATCACCGACCAGGCCACGGCGCTGCGGCTGGCCGGGGTGCCTGTCATCGGCCTCGCCGCCGGTGAGCCGGACTTCGACACGCCCGCCGTCATCGCTGAGGTGAGAGGCGGCGTTCTTAGTTGCAGTTGGTTCGTTTCGCCAGCGGAAGGGGAGGATGTTTCTCCTTTCTCCGGTCTTGGTCTTGGTCTTGGTCTTGATCGCAGCACGATTAAGAATTTGGATCTTGGTGAATGCGGTAGTCAGCCTATAATGGTAGATAGCTTCAAGATGAATTGCATTGGACCGTAGCGACATTGAATCTCGGGGTAGAGCTCAGAGTAATGCATTCATGAAGATTGCTATGCAAAGTAGGAGGTAAACATTTTGGCTGTTGCATTGGACCAGGCTGGGATGAATGCGATCAGGGATGGATCTACAAGATACACACCCAATGCTGGGACTATGGAGCTGAGGAAGGCTATCTGCAAAAAGCTTCAGGGTGCGCCCGGCTGCATTCCTCGTTCCAAGAATTGTTGTGCTTGTTAGAGTTTGACGTTTCTTATGACATTTCCCTTTGATATGCAGATGAGAATGGTCTGTCATACACCCCGGATCAGGTGCTAGTGAGCAATGGAGCCAAGCAGTGTATCACCCAAGCTGTGCTTGCCGTTTGCTCCCCTGGTGACGAAGTAACATTTTCATCTCCCTATATAGTTCTTCTGTACAAGTGTTCTTACATATTATAGGTTAATCATCTACATGACAACATCATGAAATAGCTGTATAGTTGTATGTTGTAGTTGTTACACTATTTTTTCGAACGCATTCTTCTATGGGCAAGCTGTCTGCTTGATTCAGCTTCACTAAGCTGCAACCAGTTTGATGTGAAAGCAGTGGGTCCCTTGACCATTTATCACTTTCGGAAAGTCCTTAATACCTAGCTGATTGCTTGGTTTTTTTTCTATATCTTCAAAATTCTTAGGGTCCTTCTTGTTGCTGTTGCAAAAGAAATTGATAACATAGCCTAATGATTCTACTAAATCCTAGTGCGCCCTTGCTCATACGTAGCTTAGACTGGATCACACAAGCACGATATACATTATATGTATTGTTATTATCTCTCTTGATGTTAGTTTTGAAGGAAGGTTCTTGAATGCTAACACTAATATTTGAAATGTTCATGAAAATAATAGCACCAAGGGCTTCGGGTTCGTGCTTTTTAGGGAAGAAAAAAATATTCACAAACCTACCTGATTACTTGATTTTTTTTTTCACTGCAAGTAATAGATCTGGATGAAGCATTATTATTTATTTGTCTTATTGTTCTGAGAACTGCAACATTCCACAATACAATTTTTTGAGACGTTGGATTTTATCTCATCTTAGGTTCTGATACCAGCACCATATTGGGTCAGTTATCCTGAGATGGCTAGGTTGGCTGGTGCAACACCAGTAATCCTCCCGACAAGCATATCAGACAACTACTTGCTAAAGCCAGAGTCCCTTGCCTCAGTTATTAGCGAAAAATCAAGGCTCTTGATTCTCTGCTCTCCATCTAATCCAACAGGGTCTGTGTATCCTAAGGAGCAGCTTGAAGAGATTGCTGATATTGTCAGAAAGCATCCTAGGCTCCTGGTTAGCTCTTTGGGGTCTTGTAGTTTATTCCAATTCCTCGAGACCTTTCTCATTGGCATTTCACCCTGATATTGTCTGTGACTCCAAATTAATAAATTTCCCTTTCAGGTTTTATCTGATGAGATCTATGAGCATATTATCTATGAGCCAGCAAAACACACAAGTTTTGCTTCATTGCCTGGAATGTGGGAGAGAACATTAACTGTAAATGGGTTTTCTAAGGTAATTAGATTGCTAGTCTTTCTCTTCTTTTAAGGCTGTAAAGGTCCTTCAGTAATGAACTTGGTCCTCAAACTTTTGAACATTATCAAGTCATTACTTCATCTGTACATATGCTCAGCTATTTTGAATATTTAATGATCATATGCTTTAAAGGCTTTTGCAATGACTGGTTGGCGACTTGGATATTTAGCTGCCCCTAAACATTTTGTGTCAGCCTGTGGAAAGATTCAAAGCCAGGTGCGTATTCTGTATTCACATCTCTTGCCCTTACTTCAGTTTTTGTCCAACGTGAAATTTACTGGTCTATTTGTACTCTATCCCTGGCATATACAGCTGTGATATATATTGAAATGAAGGTTGCAACCTATATTCCTTCGATGAACCATAGGTTTGGTGTTTAAAAATGACCTTCAGCTTAAGAATGTCATTCTGTTGTTTACCAGCATACCAATCTTATCTTTGATGACTAACGGTAGCAACCAGTAGATCTACTGCAACCATCACTGCTTTATAAAAGGATGCAATCTCATTTGTGAACAGCTAATTTTCATCCCCGCCAAGAAATATAATCATCATATATAATCGATGAATGTTGAATTTGTTATTGATTTTGATTATGCTTACGCTTTCCTTTCATTTACTTTCTCCTAAACTTTTTTGCTAGTTTCTGTGAGATTCGTCTCTAGTCTACCCCAACTTGATTGTCACTAAAAGGCTTTGTTGTTATTGTTGTTGGACTTGTTATTTCCATGCCCCTGACACAACCTTTATAATGCAGTTTACTTCAGGTGCTAGTAGTATATCACAGAAGGCAGGGCTTGCAGCCTTGAATTTAGGCTATGCTGGCGGTGAAGCAGTATCAACCATGGTTAAAGCATTCCAAGAGCGCCGTGATTACCTTGTAAGAAGTTTTAGGGAGCTGCCAGGAGTCGAAGTATCAGAACCTCAGGTAAGTTTGGCAGTATTTTACTGAAATTATACTGATGCATAAAATTATAATGAAGATCTAAGCTTTTGAGTTTGCAGGGTGCCTTCTATTTGTTCCTTGACTTCAGCTCCTATTACGGCTCTGAAGTGGAAGGTTTTGGCACAATCAAAGACTCTGAATCCCTTTGCATGTTCCTATTAGAAAAGGCACAGGTAAGGATCACTCTAATTTTTAGTGCAGCAACCTGGAATATGAGACCGTTTACAGTTCTAGTTTTGGATGCATTATAGGTTGCATTGGTCCCTGGGGATGCATTTGGAGATGATAAAGGCGTTCGCATTTCATATGCTGCGGCATTGTCAACGCTACAAACTGCGATGGGGAAGATCAAAGAAGCAATGGCTCTGCTCAGGCCACCTGTTGCTGCTAAATGAAATGGATACGTCTACTAGACAGTAGTGATCCGGAGACATTTTCATGCGCAGTGCTAAATCTTAAATACAGAGTCTGAACAAAAAATAGGTCGTTTTTTCTGCTGTTTTTGGAAATAATCATGTCTGGTTTGATTTGTTGCTTGTGTAAGAACGCTTGAAATTTATATTTGTGATAATAAATAAAGTTACTCAATGTTTCGTGCATATTGACTTGTTTGGTTCAAACTGTATTTTTTTATAAAAAAAATTGCTATAGTTCAAATATCTCAATGGGAACATATGGAAGAACCCGAGTAAAGAAAACATTCCATGAAGGATTTGTTGTTTGTATTGTCTATAGGGTTCGGAGCGGCTGGAGAAAAAACCCACCCACAGGGAGAGGTCTAGGGATTGATCTCGGGTGGAAAATAAGACCTGTATCCACAGCCAATGGGTTTTAGGTGGGTCTCGAATGATCGTTGGGTGTGATAAAAACATTGTCCAAGGTAACAATGATCAAATCAGTCACACACGGAGCAATTTGACAATCAAATACTCCTACATAGTAATGAATGGTGAATACAGTCCAACATGATATAATTAACATTCAAAAGCTCATATAGGTTGAACACGGTTTAACACGAACCATTTGACACAGCTCAGAAACGGTTGGCTGTGATTGAATTGCTTCGAATAGTACACGGAAACATCATATCAGATATCACAAGACTCGGGGTGCATTGCATTGTTTAGAATAGTATCCACGTGGAAAATTGGTATAAGAAAACTTCGAGTTGGTCTTAGCTACATAGAGACGATAGCAACGATCCAAACATTGGTCCTGAAAGGTAACATAACACAGGTATTTCTCTGCATCTGATAAGTATTGATTTATATAACATGGACTGCCAAATGTCTGCTAGGAAAACATGTACATCAAGTGAAGGAATTTCCTCCTATATATGTAGATCATAAAGTCCAGCAGAGCAACTGATGTGAACTACACTAGTTTGCGACAATTACTTCATCAAAGTTCCAGTCTCTAACAAGGTCCCTGGTCACAGCACGACTACGCTGAAGGCGAGGAGTGCCCTCTGCTCCTTGACCAGACACCATGGGTGGAAACGGTGTCACCTTTGATGTACCAACACTACTAGAAGTTCCAGCTGGTGTTGCTCTTCGAGCTAAGCAGGCAACAACAGCTCCACATCGATTCTCCTCCTCCGAACTTGATACGGAATAGCTTCTAAGAGAGTGTGAGGGGCTGTTCATGCCATGACATACAAGACAAGCAAGGCTCATGTTGTCAGGCTGAAATGTCAGCAACTACTGCAAAGAATAATCAATAGTTAGGAAATATTTTACTAACATATAGGACATTTCAAATGGCCATGCTTCAATGCAGGTAGGACCAAACAAGCATCAAACAATTAATCCCAACAAAATCTGCACGCTGAGTTTGGAATCAGCTATTGATGCAGGGAACAGAGACACTTCTAATAGAAGTTACTTGTTCACTGATGATGGGTGAAAGAAACATATACATGAGCTTAATTTTTATTACTCTTTGCTGAATAAAATTGACTGATATGTCACATATAATAGGAAACCGCCAACATACACCATGATGTAAAGATCTCTGGTGCAGAGCGGTATTGGATACAAGGGTTTCTGTTCGACGATGAAAGAATTCCACTCCACAACAGCCAAAGAAATGCTATCTATAAGGAGGATGCATGCCCCGGGATCAAACTTACAGAAGGCAGGAAGCAGAACTTGCACAGAAAAATATTGAGCTCAATTAAAAGGAAATAACACACCTAGTCAGAGCATGTTGTCAATGATAAATGCTGAAATTACATTTACAAACAACTTTGCCATGCTTGATAATTTAGAGCTAGCACCAAAAGATATAAGCACCACACAAGAAAAACACAATTTCTCAAAGATCGCACTCACAATGCGTTACAACAGAATCCAGATTAAAAAGACTAGGATATATAGGTGACTATAAACAGTTTTCCATTAGTCACATAGCAGATAATTAGACATTCAACATCTAAAAACAGAGGTGGGCCGACAAATAGAGCGACTCAGGTCCCTCAGCAAGGTCGGGCACCAAAGAGAGCCCCCCACCCCCCGGAATCCCGATACTCCGTGAGCTCCGAACCCCAGGTCGGCGGTCGCTAGACAGCCCAGCATCGGCAGCGTCGCTGCCTACCGCTTGAATTTTTTGCCTTACCCGGAAGAATCAAGTAATAAAATTTCCGGCCGGTGCTGGATGCCCAGATTGGGATGAAATCTTCCCGTACCCGCCCCCTCCCGAAATTTATACCCACACTCGCCACCACGCAGGGATCGACGGGGTGCCCGTCCCCGCTACATCTAGCCTAAGTGTCAACTACGAAACGAAGGAGGAGGAGTTGAGGATTGGGGAGGAGAGCTCACCGTCGAAGCTGGAGGAGGGATCAGCCCTAATTGACAGGCAGGTTTGTGCCTCGTCCAGGGCCCAGGCCGCCGTGCGCTGGTCGCACGAGACCGTGCCACTGCTAGGCTGCTTGGCTGAGACCGCACGGGCCGCTGTGCCTGCTTCGCCGCTGCGGCGCTGCTTCGGATCTGAGCTTGCGGAGGAGGCGGGGTAGATAGGAGGAAAGCCGTGGGCGGCGGGGTCGATCCGCGGAGGTCTCGACTATTGCTGACCAGCTCCACGCCCTAACGCCATCCCAAGAATTTTTAGCGTTTTAACACGCAGTACTATTTTTTTTAACAACAACAACAAATTTTTAGTCTCACACAAGTTGATAGACTAGTGATGAAACATCAAGAGACGATTTAAAAAGAGCAACAATGGACAATCAAAGTTCAGACACGTAAATTACTAGCCTTCACAAACTTTTATTCAAAGCTAATTTTTTGATAATATTTTAATCTTTTAAATCTCTCTTCATATATTCTTTTCAAATTTTAAATCTATCTCTACCTCTCTTCACACCGTTTGGCTGACTTACCATCTCGTTACAAACTGATATCTCTTATGGTCTTCATTGAATATGTCTGAACCACCTCAAACGATGCTGCACAAGTTTTTTATCAACTAGTACCACTCCTAATCTCTCTGGTATGTAATTATTTCAGACACGATCTCTTCTCTTCTCGTATGGCTACACATCCATCTCAACATACGCATTTCGGCTACGTGTAGCTGTTGGACATATCGTCTTTTCGTAGGCCAATACTCTACTTCATTAAGCATGACAAAATAAATTACAGTGCTATAGAATTGCAGTAATATCTTTTTAAAAAATAAAATAAAATGAACAGGATTAAGAAATTCCGGTTTTGGTTATAAAAATAAAGTACCCCAAATCGACGTGTATTAAGTTTTTTACCGTAAATACCATCACATAATCTCCTCTTTGATTTTGTTCTCCATTCGAATTTCAATGTCGCCAAAGTGAAAAATAGGTGACCATCAAAGAGACTTATTAGTTTAATCGAATTGAATTAGTTTACTATTAGTATTGTTGAAGTCAAAATAATTAAATATAATTGTATTTACTTTCAAATGGGCCATCATGACATAAAGAAAATTGCCATCTCAAAATATTAGCATTTTTTTTAGTCAGAGTCAAACTATATTAACTTTGATCATTGATAATGGAAAAATTAATGATGTCTAGATCATAATACTAGATTCTTTATGAATCAAACTTTCAAAACATATAAATTTTTATATTAGAAATTATTTAATTTTGTAGATATGATTAGTCAAAGTTGAGAGAATTTGACTTTGATCAAACTCAGAAATACTTATATTTTAAGATGGAGTTGTTTTTAAATTATTTTTATATTTTAAAATGGAGTTGTTTCTAAATTATTGACACTGTTAAATTCAGATATCAACTTTGATCATCATGTCTTATTAAAAAAGTTTGATTAATAATATATATTTTGTTATAATTTGCTTTATTATCAAAGTAGATAAAACTATGAATTATAATTTCACATATTTAAATTAATTTTTTAATAAAATAAATTGTTAAAGTTGATATCTAAAATCAATATTCTCAATAATAATTTTGAAACGAAGAGAAGAGAGTACATTGAATTAGAGCGAGAGTAGGCTGGTCACGGAGAGCTCATTCGTTGAGGGGCCCTCCACACCTTTTGGCCCATTGGATCCTTTGGTGTATTTCAGATTCGTATGAAAAAGAATAGGCGGATGTGATCTGCACGGGACCCAAACCGTGACTTTATTTCTAAAACTGTTTGAACTCATTGTTTGTTTGAATTGAAACTGATGCGACAATATCAATAAAATAAATATGAACATTTTGTATCAATATTTTATTTTTAATGGTTTGATATCTCATTTGTACTACTCTCTCCATATCAAAATACTTGACTTTTGGCTTTGGCGCTTGGATTAAAGAGCGAGAGGCAGGGTAATTGAATACTGATGAGATTCTTGAAAGATCGGATGCGGTGCTCCCAGTTGAAAACACAGGCGACAAGGCCCACGACACGTCTTGCCTTCGGCAAGCCCGCAGCGGTGTCCATCCCCGGGCTCCCAACGACGACGGCGGCGGCGGCGTCCTCCGCCTCGGCCTCGGCTCCTCCGCCCCGGCAGCCACGGCCGAGACAGCTCCTCTGCCTCGAGCTGCGACGACTCCTCTGTCCTAGAACGGCGGCGGCGGCGTCCTGCCTCTCGGGCTCCCAACAACGGCGGCGTCGGCGTCCTGCCTCCGGGGCTCAAACGTTGACGCAGCCACCGACGCCATCGACGAAGACGACGCAGCCACCGACGGCGCTGATGAAGACGATGCAGCCGACGGCTCCACCAGCGCTGCACACACCCGCGAACCTTTCGGCGTAATGCGGCCCCCTCGGCTCTGTCTCCGCCTCGGAGAACTGCGACGGCCACTCCGCCCCAGGCGGCGACGGATCCCCTGCGCGGGCGGCGACCTCTGCCGACTACCTCGGGCCGCGACGGCTCCGCTCCAGCAGCGACCTCGCCTGCCCCAACGCGATGGCGGCCTGGGAGGAGACTGGAGAGGAGAGGAGGGGCGCCAGGCGCGCGCGGGGGAGTAGATCGAGCGGAGCGGCGCTGGCTGCGCATAGGAGATTGGGGAGGGGCGGAGGATGAAAGGGGAGGGGAACCGTAGAAGATCTCGGTGGCTTGAGTTACGAGGACTGTTCGCGTATGGAAAGAAGAGAACGTCAAGTATTCTGAGAAAAACGCTGGTGGCTGAAAAGTCAAGTATTTTGGTGTGGAGAGTATTTTGGTATGGAGAGGGAGTACTACGTATATATCAACATTTTTTTTTGAAAATGTTGAATCTGTTCCTTTGGATGAAGGACCAAAAAATATTGACTGTTATTTAAATCTTAAAAGTCATGTAATGGATCAAATTAGACAAGATTAATTAGATTTATTGAACTATATTATTGTGATCAGCCGATAAATTTACTTTTATACGACGTTTCATGTTAGCCGCCCTCCATGAACTTTCACGGTGACCAACGTGCAGATGAGTTTGTTCGTTCGAGCAACTTCGGTTTATAGGCGCATATGCATGTATAGCATGATTACTATTTTTTAGCGGCGGTAAAAATAACGTCAGTTTGGTGATCAGCGCGCGCTCGGCATTTTGCTCGGTTCAACTGAGCGGCCTGCCACGACGCACACGGCACACGCCCCCAAGCAGAGGATCGCATCGCTCCCGTGAAAACACCTGCATGGCATGCCGTGGCGTGGCTGCTGTAACCCACCGCTCAATCCTGCGGCCGCCAGCTGCAGAGGACTCGCCTGGCGTTGCTTGCCTGCCGGCGTGCTGCCATTTTTGGCAGTCACATCGATCTGGGTCGATTCTGGTTCTGCGTGATCACATGCAGCATGCTTACAAGGCGCCCGTGTGTTGCACTAGCAGCGTGCGAACAAACAGACTTCTTCGTAGGCCGTGCGTGCCAGGAATAATTTGCCACCGGAACGCCGCGTGCGCATAGAAAAAATTCATCGTTTGATCGTGCTCACTTCTTTTCATTCAGATAAAACATACTAGTACGATGAAATTAGTAATAATTCACAGTGGTGGTTGTTGCAGGTGGTAAAAGCACGCACGGATCGATGCATATACACACGATGGATCATGGATGGCTGAAGAACTCGAAGGTGGCAGTGACTAATTAAGCTGGCGAGGTAGAGTACGTAGTCGTCGTCGGAGAAAGACGGCCGGCGCCGGGGTTGGGTTTGTGATCACGGGCACTTGCGCCTGCCGCCCTTGGTGGTCATCTTGGCGTAGCATGCGCAGACGTTCAAGTTGCCGGATGTGCCCGGCGGGACGCAGCCGCAGCGCTGGCAGCAGGTCCGGCACGCCCTCAGGCATATCTTGGGACGCCCCGACTTGCTGCACCGGTACCAGCAGCTCGCGCCGCAGTCTGCATGCACCCATAGCGTCGACTTGTTTAGCTAGATCACTTCATTATTTCAGTTTAAGATCACGCGCAAGCTGCAGCTGTGTAAATCTAACGGGTCATATATATGTGCGCTCACCGATGGGGTGGGCGTGGGCTTGGCCTTGGGGTCCCCTGGTCTGCGGAGGAAGAAGACGAACAGGAAGCAGTTAGCTGGGGCCTGGAGCTTAAGAGAACGGGTTAAGGACTTTCGTTCTTGTCGGTCCGCTCACCTCGACGAGGAGCAGGAGAACGACGACGAGCGAGGCGGAGAGCAGCATCCCGGGCTTGGCCATGGTGTCGAGACGCGCGGTTCGTCTCTCACTTCCTCCGCTTCAGTTCAGCGCTAGCTTCTGCTCGTGCGTGGGAGAGAGTAGACAAGGGCTGAGGTCTCACTGTCTAAGGGCGACGCGCGAGCACCATTTTATAGGCCGGCCAGTGAAGGAGAACGGCGGACCGACCGACGGGCGACGCGGCGCGGTTGGGCGCGCGCGCGCGGCACACTAGCTACCTAGCCCGCTCGGCCCAAGCCCAGCCTGCGCGCGGCCCATTAAACTCCCTGGTGACTTGTGAGAGACGACTCCTCCACCGCTACACGCATGTGCAAACGCAACCGCCGCTGCCTCCTCCCGGACCTGCACGGCACCGATACGATTCGGCCGGGCGCGGGTTTTTTCCCGGCGCGCGCGCGCGGACCGGCGCCGCTCCTCTTCCGTCATCGTTAACTTGTGTCCGACTCCGGCGCAGGACGCGGGACTCAGTCCCGATCAACCCGAATTTGGTGGTACAGTAGCAAAGGTCTGGTACGGATCGATCCTCTACGTACGTTACTGCAGGGGACGCTGATACGTCCATCTGGCCTCACATGTCAGCGACGGCTGAAGGAGGGGACCACGACTGCTGGCCGTCCCTGATCGATGGAGAGCGCAAAGGGTCGTCGACGCTTATATAAGCTAAGTCCGCCCTCTTCCCAAGATTGACTTCCTTTTCTGCCTGGACGTCGGACGCCCTGCTCAAGACTCAAGAATGGCGAGCGATGGCGCCGCCGACGCGACGGTGGAAGCCGCTGCTGTTGTCGTCGCGGCGGTGGACCACCGCGGCCGGCCGGCCTCCCGAACCTCGACCGGCGGCTGGAAATCGGCTTCCTTCATCATAGGCAAGTAGTACCCTTCTTCTGCTACAATTACAAACACATGCGCGCGCGCGTGTTGGTTTCTTGACGCGACGGGTGGGTGTGCGCATGCACGGTGCAGCGGTGGAGATCGCGGAGCGGTTCGCGTTCTACGGGGTGTCGGCGAACCTGATCACCTACCTCACGGGGCCGCTGCGGGAGGGGACCGCGGCGGCGGCGTCGGCCATCAACGCGTGGAACGGGACGGCGCAGCTGCTGCCGCTGCTGGGCGGGACGCTCGCGGACAAATGGCTCGGCCGGTACAGGACCATCGTGTCCGCCTCGCTCCTCTACATCATCGTAAGAAAAATACTCCCCATTTTCCAGCTTTTGATCGCTTGATTTCCTTCTCGAAATACGCGAACGAGAGTGAAAATGAAATACCTGTCGATTGGCTGGGTTCTGCATGTTCGTTGGATAATTGGAACGCACGCCGAGGATGCTCAGCAATCATACTTGCCGCAAATCTCGGGTCACTCCATGTGGTTGAGCCGATGATTCAGCATAGAAACTGCACACACAAAAAAAAGGAGTATTTGATAGAGTAACCGTTTTGCAATGAGCCATCAAACAACAACAATTCGGAAACTAGGACATCCAGGATAAAACTTCAGGTTTTTGATTATCCTGAGGCGCTTGATCCATTACAAATGTGGAGGCCATGCTAAACACGAGGTTCCACGTACTGGCCGGTTCCACGTACTGGCTTGACTTTCTATCACCGACATATGGAACTGATCTCATATATCAGCGACAGTTCCGTTCGTTGTACGAACCCTCCCCGTTAAACAGCAAGTACTGTACATGAAAGTACCATTCCCTTCGGTCCACGGCCTCTGGCAGTTCTATCATCCTTCATGTATCGACGTCAACCACAAAAAAAAAAAGAGAGAAAATTCTTTATTCATCATCAAAAAATTTACTCTTCTCCTATTCACTATTGTAAATTTACTTTCCCTTATTTACCATTGAATTTAATTTTTCTTCTTTTTTTTGCCATGATCACCATTTACTCCAAGCCAAAAATGCATTTCTAACTAGGATTTTAAAACTTTATTAGACATATTACATATAAATTGCATGAATTTATATTTTCCATATATTTATGATTAAAAAAATGTAAATACTAGTCTAAAATACTCTATTTTCTGAATAAAACTAACGGCATTGAGTATTTTAATCATAATTTATATTTTTAAATCATAAACATATGAAAAATATAAATTCACATAATGTATAAGTAATATGTCCGATAGATTTTCTGTAATCCAAGTTCCATATTCATTTTTATGTAAAAGCAAATGATGATTATGGCGCAAAAAAGGGAAGCAAAAATAAATTTAGTGGTAGATAAGGGGAAAATAAATTTTTGATGGCAAATAAGGAAATGGTATAATTTTTTATGGCGAATAAAGAATTTGCTAAAAAAAATACTCTCTCCAGTTTTAAATTATTTATACCGTTGATTTCTAACATCAATTTTGACTCTTTGTCTTTTGGTAAAATTATTAGTATGATTTAAATTTCAATAATGATAAATTAAATAATAACAAAATTTTACACATTTGAACAAAGTTTTTGAATAAAATAAATAATCAGAGTTAATGTTAGAAGTCAATGGTGTCTATATTTTAAAACTGAAAAGAATATTTTTATTTTTAATCTTTTCAATAATGTTAATATTTTAAAATTGAAAAGAGTAACTGTTGTGTCCGAATGCAGCGCATAAATGAAGCCGTCCATTAGCTGAAAATGGCCTTTGTTCTGCGTGCCCCACGCGCCTTCCATTGTTCCATGGTTGCACGGCCTTTTTGCTACTTCACAAAGTCGTTTGCTCGTTACATATCAAATTCCTTTGGTGTCATGTACTAAGGTTTTGTTTGGATCGCGATTTTCACAGAAACAATATGAAAATTTTGTAGAAATTAGATTATTTTCATAAAAAAAAGTAGAAAAAAGAAAAAAATCCTACATTCCAAAAGGTCTAATATGACACGGAATCCGGCATTGAACAGGGAGGACACTTGATCAGCCCCGCACCAGTGAAGCTGAGCTTTACTGTTTATTTCAGCTTTTCAGTTTAGTTTTTTCTGTTGAAAAGCTGAAACAATAAGATTTTGAAAAGCTAGCTTTTAATTGCTAAAAAGCTAGCTTATGAAAAAATAAACTACTGGCTGCTTTTTGTTTAAGCGAGAGCTTTTGAGCTTTTAAAAAAAGCTCACTGGTGACTAGATGAAAAGTAGACTAGTGAAATTTAGATGTTGCCTTTTGTAATATACATTTAACTTTTCTACACATCAAAAGCTAAAAAAACAGCTCTCTGTGAGCTTTTCAGCTTTTAATTCGTTTTTGCAAAAGTTAGCTTTTTAGTATTTCAAAAGCCAATTTTTTAAAACTTTATTTATTTCAGCTTTTTAGTTTTTAGTTTTTTAGTTGAAAAAGCTAAAACAAAATACCTAAGTCCAGGTTTAGATGGACTAAACTACTCCGTAATTGATAGCCCGGACTTGGGCGCAGATGCGATCAGGGATCCTCGGTCGATTGGATCTGTTTGTCCGTGCTTACCTGGTGCCTTACGCACCAATAATGCCCGGCGGCAACAATGACAGCGAGAGCGTGTATTGTAGCGATAAGCCGATAGAATCAGCACGTGTAGACGCCGGTTCAGAGTTGTGTTCCGCGGGACTCTGCCGCCGCCGCCGCAGAGGCGACCTTGCGCGGACGCGGGCGAGCCGAGCAACCCAGGGCGGGGAGACTGAGGAGCGACTGATTGCGGGCTGTGGCCGGCTTCTCCGGCCGTGTTCCACTGCCAAGCGGCACGTATAAGGGCCGCGATCCTCAGGCGACGATGCCTTCCGGTGAGGGATCTGACCCGTTGCTCGCCCCCGGCGGCGCCGACGCCGCCGCGGCGGTGGACCACCACGGCCGCCCCGCCGACCGCCGCGCCACTGGCGGGTGGAAATCGGCGCTCTTCATCATAGGCAAGCCCCGCTCTCGTCTTTTCTCCCTCGTCGTTCGATTCCCCCTGGCGGTTGACCTGACCCGAGATCCAATTCCGACGGGCAGCGGTGGAGATCGCGGAGCGGTTCGCGTTCTACGGCGTGTCGTTCAACCTCATCAGCTACCTGACGGGCCCGCTCGGGGAGGGGAACGCGGCGGCGGCGGCCGCCATCAACGCCTGGAACGGCGTCGCCCAGCTGCTGCCGTTGCTGGGCGCGGCCGTCGCCGACAACTGGCTCGGCCGCTACCGCACCATCACGTTCGCCTCGCTGGTCTACATCTTCGTAAGCAAATAATCTGATCAAGTTTTTTCTTTTTTTGTATTTCCACTTGTATTTCTGGTTCCATCCTTCACGTATTTCTTTAAGAAAGAAAAATTGGAAGCAACTATAATTCTTCACTCCACATCACCACATATGCGAGATAGTACTATGCATTGAGCGTTGTTGCGCGGCTTTGCGCCAGGTAGTTCATAAAATATCTCTGTGTTTTTTTTAAAGCAAAATATCGTTTACTGAAGCTGGTGGAGTCTTCACGTCATATCACTTTCAGTTAATAGTTGCCATGATCACATCACTTTCACTTAAACCATACTCTCCGTTTTAAAATTATTGACTTTTAAGACACTAATTTTGATTTTGAATTAAATAAAAATAATTATTGTAATAACGATGATTTAATAACAAAGAGTGCAGCATGATAGTTAGCATCATTGCTGACGGAATCATGGAAAACGGAAGAGAGGAGAGCATTTACATCTTTGACTGGTGAGTTAGAGTAGTATTCTTCAATTTTCAAAATCCGATTTAAGATATCCTGAAGTGCCGTATGAATTTTTAGGCCCATAATATCTGAAAAAACTCATTATGGATCGGGCCTCTGGGCCTCAGAATCGTTTGTTGGGCTTGGATTGCTTTTGTCTTCGTTTTTTCTTTTTGGGACTGCTTTTTGTTGACGGTGTGTGCCAGAGAATGAATAATCGGCAGCGAGTACCAATCTGACGGACTGCGTGTTGCAGGGTTTGGGCATGCTTGCCTTCTCAACCTTGCTCTCCTCCGACGGTGGCCACCAATGTGCCCGCACCACCGGCGGCGGCAAGACCTGCTCTCCGTCCAGTCTACAGGTGGCCCTCTTCTACATCTCCCTGTACCTGGTGGCCGTCGCGCAGGGCGGCCACAAGCCGTGCGTGCAGGCGTTCGGCGCCGACCAGTTCGACCCGAGCGACCCCTCGGAGTCCGTGTCCCGGAGCTCCTTCTTCAACTGGTGGTACTTCGGCATGTGCGCTGGCACCGCCGTCACGCTCGTGCTTCTGAGCTACGTGCAGGACAACATCGGATGGGGCCTGGGGTTCGGCATCCCGTGCGTCCTCATGGCCTGCGGGCTCGTCGTGTTCCTGCTCGGCACGCGGACGTACCGCTACTACGTCACCGTCAGCGGCAGCAAGCTCAGCCTGTATGCTCGCGCGCGCCAGGCGTTCGCGGAGTGGCGGGGCAGGCGGAAAGCAGGCGTCGGTGCGGCATCGGTAGCGCCCCAAGCCAGGTACATGCCGCTTGCGCGTCTCTGGCAAACAAGCCCGTGCAAGGTGTTCGACGCTCCAACAAAACGTTAAATAACAGTGATTGATCGATCGGAGCTATCATCTATGCAGTGTTGTTGTCGATGAGGAGGAGCTGGAGACGGTGGGCAATGCGGGCATCATCCAGGAGTCCAAGGCCGTGCTCCGGCTGTTCCCGATATGGGCGACGTGCCTGATCTACGCCGTGGCGTTCTCGCAGTCGTCGACCTTCTTCACGAAGCAGGCGGCGACCCTGGACCGGCGCGTGGGCGCGCACCTCAAGGTCCCTCCGGCCGCGCTGCAGAGCTTCATCAGCATCACCATCGTGGCGTTCATCCCCATCTACGACCGCGTCATCGTGCCGCTGTCGCGCCGCTACTCGGGCCTGCCTTCGGGCATCACCATGCTCCAGCGCATCGGCGTCGGGATGCTCCTCTCGCTCGTGTCCATGGTGATCGCGGCGCTGGTCGAGGCGCGCCGGCTCCGCGTGGCGCGCGACGCGGGCCTTGTGGACAACCCAGGGACGCCGCTCCCGATGAGCCTGTGGTGGATGGTGCCGCAGTACGTGCTGTTCGGCGCCGCGGACGTGTTCACCATGGTCGGCCTCCAGGAGTTCTTCTACGACCAGGTACCCGACAAGCTGCGCAGCCTCGGGCTGGCGCTGTATCTGAGCATCTTCGGCGTGGGCAGCTTCATCAGCAGCGCGATGGTGTCGGGCATCGACAGGGCGACGGCGGCGCGCGGTGGGAGCTGGTTCGCAAACAACCTGAACCGCGGACATCTCGACTACTTCTACTGGCTGCTCGCCGCGCTCAGCGCGGTCGAGCTCCTCGCCTACGTCTTCTTCGCGGTGACATTCAAGTACAAGAATAAGGGAGCCCCGCATGCAAATTTGTTATAGTTCGATAGTCGAGGAGATGTGAAATTGGAAATGGCTCTTCCTCCTCAATTAGGATCTGTATTGTACGGAAACTATTCTTGATGTTCATCCCCATTTGTATATGATGAGAGGGCTATACCATGCTTGTTTTGGAGCGCAATTAATTTGCAAACTTGCCTGCGTCTTATTCCAGAACAATACGTTGATAGCGCTGTTAAACAAGAGATCAGAATCTGACAAAAGAAAACAGGGGAAAATTTACAGTAACCAATAACCAACAGATCCCCGGGCGCTCAAGAGCCTTGGGCTGGGGCTCTACTGCTCTAACTGAGGGATTAACCTTGACGTCAGCAGCTTCGATCATCGCCGGTTTGACGAGGAGCGACGGTGGCTCGAGGTGGTTCTAGGAACGAAAGTTTTTGATTTTTTGGTCTGTGGGTTGGTCCAAAATTTTTTAAAATGAATTAATTTTTCTCTTTACTTTCTCTCCATCACATCTTATATTGTTAGTTAAATAAACTCAACCAGGGGCACCTCGACGCACCAGGATCATCGGCAGTCACAGCTCACAGCAGTCACTGCCTTGGCCTCACTCACGCGTTGCTGGCCGGAACGACTAAGTTGACACTTACAGCTGACAGCCGAGGAACTGAATCCATCTCGACTAAGTTGACACTTGTATCTGCTGCTCGCATCGCTGGAGTTTCTTACTTTCGCTTCTCCACTTCGTATGTTTAGTTGTTTACAGGAGAAAGGCATGAAAATAACATGATCGCAGCATATGTACATCTATCTGAGAGTTCAGGCCGTGTAGTGCTACCGAAATTCATGACATTAGTAACAAGTATTACTCCTACCAAAGATCAGCTCACTACAGTTATAGTAGATAGTAGGATCAGAGTGCAACAATGATTTCCGTGTTCTTCTGGGTGCACGACTGCTAATTGCTCCACAAAGAAAGAACAATTGTAACGAAATTCAGGAGAAATGCATTACAACTTGAAACCAGAACAGAACTCAGAGAAGTGATAAACAACTAGCAAAATTTATTTTCTAATAATAAAACTGTTGAATTTTGTTCAGGTTTATCAGACGATCATTCTGGGATAGAATAGAGATGTTCATAAAAAAAACCTCGTACTCACCTCAGGGAAACAGAAAGATGAGTAGTTTAGATAAACAACTTCAGCCTGATAACCCACTAACAGTATTCCTTCGGTACCATGATAATTATAATTCTCGATCAAGTTATAGCCTTGCATTCGCAGGCAAGCTAAATTGGAAGTTCAATCAAAACTGAACCTAACAGCCTACAAGTACAACCGATGCAGAGCAGAGGAGCAGCAAAGTTCACCTGCAGTGCCCACCACCTCACTCCTCGAGCTCCACGACCGGCTCGGGCACAGTGGGCAGCACTGGGTACTTCCGCGAGAAGCACGCGTCGCAGTAGTCCCCCGCCTCGGCGCCGTAGATGCTGTGCAGCTTGGCAAGGGAGAGGAAGGCGAGCGAGTCGCAGCCGATCTCCCGGCGCACGCCTTCCAGGCCCATCCGGTTGGAGATGAGCTCGCCCTCGCTCGGCGTGTCGATGCCGTAGAGACAGGAGCCGACCACCGGCGGGCTCGCGATACGCATGTGCACCTCCCGCGCGCCGGCGTCGCGGAGCAGGCGCACGATCTTGCTCGAGGTTGTGCCCCGCACCAGCGAGTCATCCACAACCACCATGCTCTTGCCGCGTATGACACCTTTCACGGGAGCCAGCTTGAGCTTCACGGCCAGGTCGCGGATCGCCTGCGTTGGCTGGATAAAGCTGCGGCCGCTGTAGTGCCAACGAATAAGGCCCTGCTGAAACTCGAGGCCCGACTCCCGCGCGAATCCGAGCGCGGCGTAGAACCCCGAGTCGGGCACCGGGATGACGACGTCGGCGCTCGGTGCAGGGGACTCCTCGGCCAGCGCGCGCCCGAAGGCGGTGCGGCGCTCGTGGACAGCGTGGGAGAAGACCACCGAGTTGGGCAGCGAGAAGTAGATATGCTCGAAGACGCAGGCGCGGCGGGGCCTCTGCGCGACGAGGCAGGCCGAGGTCACCGACATGTCGCGGCGGTCGACCATGACCACCTCCCCGGGCTGCACCTCGCGCTCGTAGGTCGCGTCGATGAGGTCCAGAGCGCATGTCTCCGACGCGAAAACGACGGCGCCGTTCCGGCGGCGGCCGAGCACCAGAGGGCGGAACCCGTATGGGTCTCGCACGGCGAACATCTTGTCGGCCGTGAGGAAGAGGAGCGAATATGCGCCCGCGAGGCGCTCGCACGCGTCGCAGATACGCACCAGCAGCGGCCGCGACAGCGACGTCGCGATGAGATGGAGGATCACCTCCGTGTCCGAGGACGTGTTGAAGATGGAACCCCGCGCCTCGAGCTTGTTCCGCAGCGCCTGGTAGTTGACGAGGTTGCCGTTGTGCGCGACGGCAACCTGCCCGAACCGGTACCCGGCCAGGAACGGCTGCACGTTACGCAGCGATGCGGCCGCGCCGGCTGTGGAGTAGCGCACGTGCCCGATTGCGGCGGGGCCGGGGAGGGAGGCGAGCCGGGACGGGTCCCCGAACACGTCCGCCACGAGCCCCAACCCTGTCACCGACTTGAGCTTGCCGTCCCCTCCCACGGCAACGATGCCTGCACCCTCCTCCCCGCGGTGCTGCAGCTTCTGCAGGCCGAGGTAGCACAGCGACGCGGCGTCCGGGTCCCCGACAACCCCCACCAGGCCGCACTCCTCGCGCGGGTGGTCATCCGCGTCATCATCCAGGCCGTAGGAAAAGGGGGTGACGCGGTCGGGCAGCACCGCCACGGCCGCCGCCTCCCTCCTGACGGAGACGCTGCGCAGCGAGAGAGAAAACGGGCACGCGGAGTACCTGAGCTGCTGCTTCCGGTGGCGGTCGGATCCAGTGGCGGCGTTGCGGCGGTGGAGCAGGAGGCGAGACGTTGACGTTGCGGCGGTGGCGGCCATTTCAGAGTGGACGGGTGGAGCAGGGAGTGGGTTCGGGGGCCGATGCCCCTCTCAGAACGCGAGTCAAGGGCGGAATTTGAAGAGGTTTGGCTGGTGGGCGCCTGCCTGCCGTAGGATCACGAGGTGCTGCTGTCCACGGTTGGGACTGCTATGACCTGTGGGCTGGACCTTTGATACAAGCCTATGGGCCAAATTACGCTCTCCACTGGGCCAGGCCGATGCTTTTTTTTTCTTGAAACTCAGGCCGATGCTTTTGGTAGCACATTCTCAAATTTGCAACGCGAAATTTGGGCATGTTATAACCTGACCATTTATAGGAGTCAAATTTGAAAATAGACCCAAAATGAATACATTGATTTTGAGGTTTAAATTGTTATTTTACTTTCCAATAGGTAAAATTTCCTTCAATAATTATTAATTACTGCATAATTCAATTTAGTATAAGTAATTAATGAGTTTTATCAGGTGATGGTAATTAAAGACTTATTAGGAGTTGAAACAACGTCACTTGATATATTTTTAAAGGACTTTTGCAGCACCATTTGGTTTTAGGGGGGTGGCAATTTGTAGCCCTGTTAGGTATTACTCTGGTGCTGTGGCTGATATACAGGTCAGACAGTATGCGAAGCTCATCTGTTAGCCAACATATATTTGTGCAGTTGAAGGCAGAGATCGCAATCTAAAGATGGACTGTTTATATGTTGTGTCACCGGTGACCAACCAAAAAATTTAGATTGAGGCGGATTTCCCCCCCACCCACGACCCTCGGTATTTGAAACATCACCATTTAGTAGTCATAGATCAGAGCCGTCGATCAGCAGGGGCAGAGTGGGCGACGGCACAGGGCTCTCAAAAAATTGGGGCCCCCACTTGCTAATCCTCTCCTTAATCTCCCTCTCTTTCTCTTTTTTCTCTCTCTTCCCTGCCTTGTGTCCGTCCGACAGCTGCCTGAGGAGGAAGACGATGGAACATATGGTGGCGTGGTGGGCTGGGTCTTAGTGGGCCAAACTAAACAAGAGGAGAAAGAGCTCTTCTTTTTTTTTTAATCAATTTTAAGGTTTTGTTTAGATATATCTAAATTACAATTGAAAAAATCAAGTTTTTTATGAAACATTGACACAAATTAAGAAAAAATTGGTCTGTTCCTTACTATCTTCCTATTTTAAAAAAATCCGAATCTATAAAACTAAACGGTTTTTGAAGAAACAAAGTCAGATATGCAATGAAAGAACCTTAAACTACCTTTTAAAAATCAAATTTTAGATGCTAATATTATGAAAAATATTTATATATAGATTATATGGATGTTTAAATTTGGAACCCCACTTTATATTTCGCACCGGGGGCTCAAATTGTCAGAGACGGCCCTGCATAGATATATAGGTAGCAGCGGCATTGAATCGTCATATCTTCCACTCCTCACTCTGTATTAGGTTATGTCAGATTTATCTGTCAATAGCGCTGCTATGCCTCCACCTCCTAGTAGCGGACCCGAATGACAGATTTTGGGTAGTCCTCTCCTCCCTCCCCGTTTCAAAATATAACTATTTGTATTTTTAAGTCAAAGTCAAATTGGTCTCTAATAATATATAATTAATAATATTTTATCAGATAAAAATTATATTTTTTATTTATCATTAAATAAATTTTTATAAAAATTACATTTTATATTAAAAATTATGTAATTTTTAAGTATTATTGATAGAAGTTAATTTTTTTTGATTTTATTTAAACTTAAAAATGCTTATATTTTAGAACGGAAGCAGTACAATAAAAATTTTCTTAAATTTTCAGATTTTTTTTTAAATTTGAGCTGAATTATAAAAGTGTACTAGATCCCGAGGTGATCCGAGGTCCACTGGACACCCTCTAGTCCAACATATCACCTCTATGGATGAAGGTGGCGCAGGCTGCGGCTGCCCGCCCCACCTCCGCAAGAGCCGCAAGGCTGATGCGGGCTGCAGCGGCGAGCCCGTCACCAGCCACCAGCCGCTCGCGGCAGCTCACGGCGCCCGCTGCCACTACATGGAGTAATCAGCGAAGAAGCTCTTGTCCCCGAGCTAGCGCAGCACACTGTGGAAGTTCTTCACTTGTCCACTTGGCTCTGCCTTCCTTATCTCCTCTCAGCTCAGCTCCATCAACCGGTCAGGCAGCCACGCGCCCACGCCACTCTGCCTCTCGATCTCGGAAAACCGAATGAATCCACCCAGCATGGCCGCGCCGCCTCTCACGGCCGTCCGAGCGAGCCTCCTCCTGGTCTCCTGCTCCTCCTCCAAGCAGAGCCAGAGCAAACCCCCCAAGCCTGTGACTCCGCCGCCGCAACCCTCTCCTCTGCTCGCCGCCGTCCCCGCGGCGCTGGTGCCGCTGATGATGGTGCTGCCATCGGATGCGCAGGCGATCGGCGGAGAGTTCGAGATCCTCGAGAGCCAAAGCTAGCAGTGGCGACGGGTGCGCACCGCTCGTCATGGGCGGGCTCTTCACGTACACGCTCTGGCGGGCAGGCTACCTCAGCTAGCTGTGGCGACGGGTGTGCACCGTTCAGGACGAGATCAACGAGCTCAAGAAGCAGGTCAAGCCAGCTGCTGCGCCGGCAGCCGTCAGAGGAGGAGACGCGCCCTCGCCACCGCCAGCGCAGAAGACTCAGGTCTGGTAGCTTTCTCTCTCCTTTTCCCCCCTCGCTCACAGCAGCGGGCGCGAGTCACGAATCGTGCTGGGACTTGCGGGCTGTGCGGCGCCGCCGGGAAACGCGGCTTGCACTTGCGGCATCACTTTTCTTATGCGGCTGGATTGTGGCGTTATGCGGGCTCACGACGCGGTCTGGCCCAACGGGGCAGCGGCGCGGCCCGCGCCACCTTCATCTATAGCCACCTCCTAAGGCCTCCGCTCTTCGTCACCTCTCTCTACACTCCACTACGTTGTGCCGCCTCGATGTTACCCCTCCATTTCAGAGTGGTATTTGAAACTCGACGGAAGTGAGTCCGAATTTGATATTTCACTCGCGGTTTATGTCATACTCACTCGTTTTTAAATTAATGGTGCCGTTGATTTTTACGATCAACTTTGATCATTCATTTTATTGAAAAAATTTGTTTGAATATGTAAAATTTTAAGGTGTGCTTCAAATAAATCTAATAATAAATCAAATTATATCATTTTGATGTTCTCTCTGAGGATGAAATGAAATTTCATTTTTCTTTTATGACCCGACCGTCAACTTCCGTTAGCTTCTACTGTTAGATCACCTTTGGCAGCAAAGCGCAATAACTATTGTACCCTTCCCTCCATCTAATTTCAAATCCAATCGTCGGTTTCTGTTGTCATGCACGACTGCATCTCGAACGGATAGAGAGGCGGGGACCGGCGACGCCGCATGGAGGAGGGGGGACACGAGCGCCAGTCCAGGGCAGTCGCCGCGGCAGAAGTCCACTGCTCATCGGTCACGAGCATCGAGCCAAGTCAGCAGGCAGCACTCTCCGCAGGCTAGGCCTCCGCGAGCGCCGGGCCAAGGCTTCGGGCAGGCTATCGGGTAAGCCGCCACGCGCAGGCTGTCGTGGGCGCCGAGGAGGCCGGCCACAGCATGGACGCGCCCGCAGGGGAGGCCGAGCTATGCGCTGATGCAGGGGCGCTCTACGCGAGCGCAGTGGAGGCCAGCCACGGTGTGTACGCGCCCACAGGGGAGGCCGAGCAGCGCGCCGATGCAGAAGAACCGCGGTCAGACGCGCCCGCAGGGGAGGCCGACCAGCGCACCGATGGAGGGGCGCAGCGCGCAAGCGCAGTGGAGCAGTGAGCCCAGCTAGGGCGCTGTGGCTGCTGTGGGCGCTAGGAAGGGCGACCAAAGTGCTGGCCAGGACGTATTGTTCTCGTGCCTGCTTGCTATTATCTTCAGATTCTTTTTGTTTTTTTTTTCTTTATTGGAACAAGGCTCATGTTGCTCTTATGCTCAATGGCTGCGGCTGGGGATAAGAATGTTAAGAGAGAGATAATTACTATTTAGAGCAAATTTCTTATTCGCAAATTATATCTTTTCCTTATTTACCATCAAAAATTTATTTTTTCCTTATCTGTCACTAGATTTTATTTTGCTTCTTTTTTGTGTCATGATCATCACTTGGTTCTAGCTAAAAATAAATATCAAGCTTAGATTCTAGAAAATCTATCAGACATATTACTCATGCACTACATGAATTTAATTTTTCATATGTTTATAATTTAAAAATGTAAATTATGATTAAAATTCTCAATGCAGAAGTTATATTTAGAAAATAGATTATTTTAGACAAATATCTGCAAATTTTTTGATAATAAAAATTGCAAAATATAAATTTATCCA
>BCLH01000538.1:138239-160334 GCA_001602315.1 Zoysia pacifica | reverse complement strand
GTTAACCGGGGGTTTTATTGGAATCGATGTGCACAGACGCGTGCAACTAGCATTTTGTAGTACGAGGAATGGAACCCAATGTGATTGGATTCCTCTGACATGATTGTTTTATCTGTTGGCATGCAGTAGACACCTATATGGAACCCAAGGCTAATGATCGATGGTGAGTAAACCGCATAAATAAAATATGTCGTCTTGGAACTCATTGTTGTTAAAAACTGTGTCACCAGTTGAGCCATACAATGACCAAGTGGTCAAGTTGAATAATCGGGACTCAGGCCAGCATAAAGCGCTCCTGAAGCATTATAACACTAGTCTGGTTTGAATGTAGGCTTATTTTTTCAATAATTGTTCAGCTGCTGACACATTTTAGAAGTTGACATACTGATTTCGATGCATTCCGTAGAACACAGTTCGGTTGGGTGCGAGGATGCATGGCCCATTTATGTTCTAGTATCCTTATGCTTGCTCATCATATTGATTTTACAAAAATATGTCACTCCGCCATAGGTAAAAGAGAACAAAACTTTCTCATCAAGTGGCCCATGAGCTCCATAGCCTATGTGGCGATGCGTTTGACTACGTCTTTGCCGTTGATGATTTCCCCGAGTGAGAAACTCATCACCACTCGGATGGAATGGCTGTTAAAGTAGTGGCGGAGCTTGCGACTGGTGATTAGGATCGCGTAGAGTAGCTTCTCTACTTGGGTGTACCGAGTGTTGACGTCGGCCAGCACCTCGCTGATGAAGTAGACAAGCCGCTGGACCTTCAAGACCTGACCCTCTTCCAGTCGCTCGACGACAAGGACGGTGCTGACGACCTTTATGGTCGTCGAGAGGTAGAGGAGTAGTGGCTCACCAGGGGTCAGAGAGGTTAGGACCGGCGGGGTAGACAGCATGGTCTTGAGTTGTTTGAATGCTTTCTAGGCCTCGACGGTCCAGGTAAAGCGATTGAACTTTCAAAGGAGTCAGTAAAAAGGCATGACCTTCTTACCTAGTCGGGAGATAAAGCGGCTGAGTGCCGTCAAATATCCAGTGAGCTTCTGGACCCCCTTGACGTTTTTGATGGGCCCGAGGTTGCGAATGGCGTCGATCTTCTCGAGGTTGGCCTTGATGCCGTGCTCGGAGATGACGAACTCGAGAAGCTTGCCGGAAGGGATGCCGAAGACACACTTCTTGGGTTGAGCTTTATGCGGAACTTCAGGAGGTTGGCGAAGGTGTCCTCCAAATCATCAATGAGGTCGGCAGCTTGCCGAGTTTTGATGACGATGTTCTCAACGTAGACCTCTAAATTTCAACCCAGTTGGTCATGAAAGCACTTTTGCATGCAGCGCTGATACGTGGCACCATCATTCTTGAGGCTGAATGGCATAGTGACGTAGCAGAACGAGCCGAATGGCGTGAGTACGCATGGTCGGAGCCGCGCATGGATATTTGATGGTACCCAGAGTACGCATCAAGAAAACTAAATGTTTCGCAGCCGGCGGTGGAGTCGACCACTTGATCTATGTGCGGCAAAGAAAACTGATCCATTGGGTATGCTTTGTTGAGACTCGTATAGTCAACGCACATCCTCCATTTCCCATTTTTCTTAACCATTACAGGGTTGGCCAGCCACTCAGGGTGGTAGACCTGTTGGATGAACTTAGCATCTAGCAGCTTGGTGATTTCCTATCCAATGGCACGGTGCTTCTCGTCGTCGAAGCATCGGAGACGTTGCTTCACCGGTCAAGACTCGGGAAGGATGTTCAAGGAGTGCTCGGCGACCTCTTTCGGGATGCCCGGCATATCGGAGGGTGCCTAGACGAAGACATCTCGATTCCGAATGAGGAAGTCGACGAGCGCGCTTTCCTATTTGTCAGAAAGCGCTGTCTCGATCCTGGCCTTCTTGGTCGAGTCGGCGCTGTCGAGGATGATCTCTTTGGAGTCGTCGGCTAGTTCGAAGGACGAAGAGGTTGAAGGCTTGGAGTCGAGGGTCTCGGCCAACACCTTGGACTTATAGATCGCCTTGAGTTGAGCCGACCCTGCGAGGGCAACGGTCAGCTCGTAACTCTCTTGCTCGTAGGAGAGAGCATGCTTGAAGTGGAACATCACAGTGATGACACCCATGGGCCCCGGCATCTTGAGCTTGAAGTAGATATAATTGGGGACGGCCATGAACTTGGCGTAGGCGGGTTGGCCGAGGATGGCAAGATAGGCACCGGAGAAGTTGACCACTTCGATGGTGAGCTTCTCTGTCCTGAAGTTATCGCGGTCGTCGAAGGTGACTGGCAAGGTGATTCGACCCAGAGGCACTGCGCTACTCCCAGGGATGACGCCATAGAAAGGAACATGGCTCGGGCGGAGATCGGACTCCAAGAGCTTCATGGCCTTGAAGGTGTCAATATAGAGGATGTTGAGGATGCTGCCGTCATCCATGAAGACCTTAGTCAGGCGTGTGGTGTCGATAATCAGATTAAGCACCAAGGGCAAATGCCCCGGCTGAGAGATGTAGTCGGGGTGGTCGGACCTGTCAAAGGTGATTAGGGCCTCCGACCATTTGAGGTAGGTGGGCACAGCGGGGTCGATGAGATTGAACTCCCGCCATGTCTGCTTCTGGTGACACCGTGACTCGTAAGCCACTGGCCCGCCAAAGATCATCAAGCAGTCCTCCAGCACAGAGAAGGCATTGTCGGCATTGCCCCCGACTTCCTTCGCAGGAGGGTCAGGATTTTGAGGTTGGCAAGAGTCGGGTCAGAAATGACCTCTGTACAACGCCCGCATCTGGTGGCAGTCTCGTAAGGTGTGCTTGACAGGGGTCGTGTGGTTGGTGCAAAGCTTGTCGAGCATCTTTTTGAAGTGGTTGTTGTGATCGACCAGCTTTTTTGCTTGGAGTCGAGGCTGTCTCTCGGTGACACCCACGAACTCTTCGACGTGCCGGCTGTTCTTCTGCTTCTTGCTGCTCGGGCCGCCTCCCTGCAGTCGGAGCGCTGGTCAGAGCGGTTGTCGTTCTTGCGGTCGGCCTTGTACTTGTCCTTTTCCTTGGTCCGATCCCGATCGAAGTTGGCCTGGACAACCTCCTCTTCAGTGGCGAACGTGGCGGCGATGTTGAGAAGAGCGCGCGTCGTCCGAGGTTTTTTACACCCCAGCTTGTGGATGAGTGCCTTGGATGTCGTGCCGCAGGTGAAGGCGTTGATGTCATCGGTGTCGCTCACGTTAGGCAACTTGTTTTGCTTGTACGAAAAACGCTGAATGTAGTCACGGAGCGATTCATCGGGGTTCTGCTTGCAGTTCTTCAGGTCCCAGGAGTTACCTGGGCGCATGCAGGTTCCTTGGAAGTTGCCGACAAAGGTCCGGCGAAGGTCAGACCATTCGCGGATGCTACCCTCAGGAAGGTGTTCGAGCCACCCCCTAGCCAAGTTGGACAAGAGTGGCAGGTACTATAAATCGAACAGGTCATTCGCACCCCAGCCCTGCATGCAAGATGATAATCCTCAAGCCAGTGAGCAGGGTTGGTCTCACTGGTGTATCTGACGATGTTAGTCGGAGCGCGAAATCTCTGCGAAAAGGGTGCTCTCTAGATCTAGGACCCGAACGCTCGAGCCCGACCTCATCTGGGCGGAGGCTCCAAATGTGGTCGTAGCTGCATCGACGGACGCGACGGTTGGGAGATCGTTCCCGTCTGGACTCGGCGTAGCGCTCGCTCCTGGCCTACTTCTGTGCCTCGATCGTGTGACGAGCGTCACGATGCTCCTCGAGGCATCGGTGAACATTGCCAGCCAGTGGATAGGGATCCCGTGCCTCGGCCCAACCGTGACGGCTGTTACGGGTTGAACTTCGTCGGTCGGCTCTTGGCCGGTGAGAGTTGTGTGCCTCGGAGTCTGTCGAATTGATGGTTCAGTGTGTTGAAGCGCGCCGTCGAGGCAGACGCGTAGGCGATCGTAGGTCTCTTTGAGCATGGGGTTGTCGGGCGTGGCGGACTCGTGGAGGACATAAGCTGCCGCCGCCTGGTTCTCGTATGGCGTGTCAAAGACAGGCGTATCGCCATCCATTATCTGTTGATAAGTGGAACGAGCGCGGGCTCGAGCGCCACCGCTCGTCTCAGCGGCACCGTTACCCTGAGCATCACCCCCGGCTGCAGATTTGCACCGGAGGGCATCTTCGACGATGGAAAGAGCGCGACGATGTGGAGAAGGTTCATCTTCGAGGCCTTTGCCGGGAGTAGGGTTCTCCACGGCTTTGGGGGCGTTGAGCATGAAACACTCTCGGCCCGAGTCATGGCCCAGGACATCGTGAGGCAGACGACGATGAGGCGAACAACGGTGAGGCAAGCACCACTTGCACGGAGCCTGAAGACGAAGCTCGTCGCCATTGTCAGCGACGAAATCCAGGCTCTCAAAACGGAAGGCCTGGCCGACAGTGAAAACGAGGATGTTCCACGATCAACCATCACGAGCGATGGCAACCGCAAAACTCCCAAAATGCAGATGAGAGATCGAAGTCTCTCCCACCAAGGCGAAAATCGAAGCCACCGAAAAGTGAAGCGAAAACACACCACGAAAAGCCCGTTCCTGACGTGCCAACTATCGGTGTTCTGGCCATCAATATAGTAAAATTTACGTAATCAGAGAGAGTATCAGTGCACTCTTCGTATTCGAATGGCCTAATCTACGAAAAGACTTGAGAGTTAGCCTGATTCGGGCCGTCATCGAGGCGTAATACCCTACGTCCAGAAGAGGGCGAGATCAAATCGTATGAACTCAAGAACATGCGTACAATGCGGAAGGGCCTAGTTCTATCCAAGAACCCTAGCACGTGTGGGTGGATGTAGTTATAGTAGAATGGCTTGAACCTAACTTGACTTAACTTGTTCTCGTCTAAGGCCCCCTGGTACCCATTATATAGGGGGTTGGACCAGGGTCACCATCTTGACGCCTACAGAACCTGTCGGCCCTCCGCCAGGTGGGGCATTGGTCGTCGCCTGAGTTGGTCGTCTGGTGCCTGCTGGCGCTGGTGCAGTTGGCCGGTGTCCTTGTGATAGACCGCCCCACGAAGAGACGATCCATCGACCACAGGATCTTATCGGGTGTCACTCAGCGAAGCGAGGTCCAACAATACAACTCAAGCAAGATAAAATACATTACAAACTGTTGATTAAGTTAATAAAACAAAGATTTTAAAAGTGTGGAAGCGGAACCTTATTTAAACTAGGGTCTCCTAGAAACTAGGCATAAGATGACATCGAGCCCAGACGATGCATCTTCTAGCAACCCAACAGCGCGGTGAGCAGGGCTCCCAATAAACAAAGCCACCTTTGGGGTTGCTTCTGCCAGTTGGTCTAGAGAAGGGAGAGAAACCAGCTGCACACAAAACCACAAAGAGCCTCTCTGAGCATTCAAATGCTCAGCAAGTCTTACTCTTCAACGTAGCCAACTACAGCCGACTCCAAGGATATGATAAGGCTGACTCACATGGGAGGGCCATTTGCATGAAAATAGCACTATTAGTAGATTCTTACTTTCAACTTTTAGAGGTAAGTTATGTTTATGAAATGTAATTTAATGTGCACTATAAACTATAGCAAACGTGGTTACCAAGCAGTTTCCTATAACTAAACAAAAAATTTATATTATTAATTAAGTTTAGTTATTACTACGATATGATGCAGTGAACAAGCAGTACTCGTTACTGTGAGGAGCAGCGATTATAATCGATTTTCACCTACTGGGAAAACCCGAAATACACGACACGTACGCGTTTCCCAGAAGCTGCACATGGCAACCTTTCGCGTAACCCATAGGGCCGGTCCGATAAGCGTACCTCTCCCAATAACAGGGTCCTCTATGTGATAACCCCTTGGATCTATTCATGATTAAATACAAGTCTTTCTCTACTCCTCGCCAAAAGAGAGGTAGGATTCATCCAACCACTACGGCGTTTTGCTACATCAGTTTCTTGGATCCCACGTCCTCAGTATGTAATCGGTACGTTCAATCTTGCTAAACAGGGCCACACTCGACTCGGTCCTTAACCCACACAGACAGGGCTACCACCGTGAAGACCCAGCCTTCTCGAACCCTCCTACACAACATCCCTGTCCGATCTCAAGTTTATTAATGTGTGAGCCCTAAGCCTAATATGTGGAAAATCTACAGCTCGCGGGTGACTTTACATTCACTCGACTTCTACAGTGAAATTAGACTTAGTCTAGCTCTACAACGAGTTACTTGTACGAATATACACTCAACAGGGGTAAAGAGTACTATCATGCAGTCTAAGATTCCACACAATTTCTACAGCTTAATGCACAGTACATTAACCATATCATACACAGTGATAAAATAAAAACTTTAAAAAGGGGTTAATGCACGGGGCTTGCCTGAGCTTGGAGCAATGTTAGCACAAATAAGAGAGAGATCTTCAGCAGCAACAAACAGCTTCTGAGCAACCATATCCACCAGCTGGCCTTTCATGACGCTTCCTAAATATATGAAATGATATGCAAGCGATTGATCAGTTATGCACCTAGTAGCATTCTAAGGTTTTAACACGTCATCGCATGCGAAGATAAGTTCACCTGCGATGATATGCTTATGAATGCATATGACAAGGGTTTATATGCGAATGCTGTCATGCGAAATGAATTTGTCAAATTAATGCGCTATCTGTAATTATATGGTAAGGTTCCAATTTTTATCTAAAAGAATGAGTTTTCTATAGTATTCTATTTGGTCCTAATTTGGAAACTAGTTCTAAATGTTGTTAATATGGTTCTTGAAGGCATAAATTACATATTTAGTTGCTCATAATATTAATAAGGCTATAAACTAATTTCTGAACCAATTTTATAATTTATTGCAATACGATGGATTTCTAATGAATTAATTAGTATCGAGGTCTAATAAATCATTTATAAATAATCTATAAGCAAATAAATTTTAATAAATTACAGGAGGACCTATTTTATTTATTAGAACCTAATTATAAATTTTTCACATTTTTAATATGCATGAAAATGATGGTATGCATAAATGTATAATGCACATTGTTAATTAATAGAAATAATTCTAATGCAGAAAATGCAACTTTGATTGTCCTAAAATATTCTACATGCTAAGATTCCAACGGTATATTGTTTGCAATTTTTCGAGCTCATATGCATTTTCTATGTTTTTTTGGAAGATTAAACTGATTTCTGGACAATTAAGAATTGATTTCCGAATTTAAAAAGAACCGGCCAAAAAGGGGGTGCCATGTGGCGGCCTCTGGAGTGCAGCCACACAGGGGCGCATGGGGAAACACGGCCGCACGGGATCAGGTACCGGCCATAGCCGATCCCGCGCCAGGGTCGATCTGGCCTGACCGGCCATGGCGGGCGGCGGCCGGTGCGGCGGCGCAGCTCAACCCAAAAATGATCCTTGCAACGAGGGCGACTCAGAGGTGGGGTCGAATGGTGGTGGTCCTCACCGGAGCAACGCCGGTGGCGAGAGGCAGCGGCGGCGCTAATTCAGCGATGTCTTACGGGCAGCTCCGTTGATGAAAACCGGTGAATCTTGCTCCTATAGCTTCACAACGATGAGGAGAAGGCTGGCACGGAGGTTGTCGATGTGGAGGGGGAGCCAAGAGGGCTGTCCACGGTGAGGGGGCGCGGTACAGGCGCGCGACGGCCAAGGAAATCCGGAATCCCGCCAAACTACTCCACGATTTGCCCCGATCTTGGACCTGGAGATGTGCAAGGTAGTGAGGAGGCCACACCTGCGAAGAATCGAAAGGATCTCGCCGGAGCTCATCGATTTTGGTTGAAGAACAGCTGGCAGTCCAAAATCGCAAAAATTGGGGAAAACTCAAATCCGGCGAGCTCTGAGGGCAGGATGCGCGAGTTGAGGTTATGGAGAGCTAGAGGATGGGGTTGTGAACGAGCTCGCCGAAGGAGGCGGCTGGATTGGTGCTCGGTGGTGGTGTTGCGAGGTGCGAGAGAGAGACAGAGCGATAGAGAACGAAGTGCTCTTGGAACGATGAATTTTATTGGAGCGTGAGGCTGCTGGTGGAAGGAAGGGGGTGGGGAATGAGGCTGGGGTGGGGCGCACAGGGCTAGTCCAGCTGGGCTTAACAGTTGATCATTTTGGGGACAAAAGCGAAATGAGTAAATGAACTTTGATTGAGTTCAAACTTGGCAGGATGTACCTGTAACATATGTTCTCCAACATAAATGACATGCACAGGGTTTTTCGAAGTCATGCGGAAGATATGGAATTTAGAAAACTGCCAATTGATAAGGATAGTTGGAAAAATCTGCTGAAAGCAGATGTCAGGCTTAATGCTTAGGCATTTTGGGAACAGAAACAGAATGAGCAAACGATCTCGAAAAGGGTTGAAATTTGGTAGAACAATTCTTCACCATGTGGTCTACAAGATAACCAACATGAACAGGTTTTTCTCAAGTAGGATGAAAGATATTGAATTTCGAATTTGGCTAGCCGATAAGGAGACGAGAGATCTGCAAGTAGAACAGTTAACCAACTTCGGAGGTCTTAAAGAAATATCTACCGAGCTCTGATGTGAAAGAAACTTGGTAGAGATGTTCCTGACAAGGTTTTCTACCATCTCACCAACATGCACAGGATTTTTCAAAGGAATGTAGAGGATATGGAATTTAGACAGGATTAACTGATAAGGGAGTTTTTGAAACTTCTGAAAGATAGAGCCGTCTACCATTTTCTGTGGTGTAAAAGAAATACTCTCCGAACTCCGATTGGAACGCAACTTGGTAGAATTTCTCTTCAACATGGAATCTACAACATACATCACATGCACAAGATTTTATCGAAGGAGCTAGAAGATATGGGATTTCGAAATTGACTAACTGATAAGAAGACTCGGGAAAAAATTTCTGAAAGCAGATCAATTAACCAAATTCTAAGATATGAAAGAAATATCTCCGTAGCTTGAAAAATCTTGAAACTTGGTAAAAGAATTTACAAACTTTTGATCTTCACTATAACCAACATGCACAGGTAGATCAGAAAGGATCTGGAAGATATTGAATTTTGAAGACGGCTAACTGTTAAGGAGACTGATGATTGCTGAGTTAAGTTTCTGGTACCAGTTTCGGAGGTCTGAGAGAATTACACCCGAAGCTCTAAAAGATTTGAAACTTTGCCAGGAGATAGAAGGCTTCAAGATGAATAACGATTGTTTTGGGTTCCTGTTGAAATTCGGAATAGAATTCATGTTGTATAACTTCGAAGACAGCAAAGCATTAAGGCATGCCGGTTTAACTGGACTGTCGGCTTAACCCATTAACTTCTTAAGGATTCCAGAATTTTAATTACGCTCAAGTAACGTCTTTATTATTCTCATTACAACACTTATTTTGAAAAGTTTGAACTTCCACTTAAATTCAAATTTGAATTCAAATTTTTAATTACCGACTTGGATTTCTTTTTCTCTTTTGAACTTTAAATTTTTAGCTTTTGCATACTTTCTGAATTTTTTTTTATTCTTAACCTTGAGAAACACTAGCTTTTACACTTCACGTCGTTTGCTCAGTCGTGAGGGACAAAGAACACTTTTCTGTTTTGCTTTACCGATCGTCTGGTAGCTTTATCAACTTCTGAAACGCTTTACCTCTAAGCAAGGTTGCTTTATCTCTTTCTATACATTGACAGAAATCTCTGCGACTGTCAGAGGTTGTCCGTTGAGATGATGGCTGATCCTCAGGGGTCAGACCGAGGCATTGGCTTCTAGCCGTTTGGTGGTTGAACTTTATTGTCGTATAGCTCTGACCTTTCGCTGGTTGGGCTAGGATGCTTGTGCGGTTCCGACCCCGGGGTCGGGACATTCTTGATGGGACGTGGTCCTTCGTGGGCTGCAAATGGGCCGTGAGCCATAGTTCGCAGACGGGCCTTCACGTAGAGGCCGGATCCGCGAGTACCCGGCTATATTATCCCGAGAAGCACCAATTTTGACAACGGACCGCCCATTAGTGGAGAATAACATCGCCTCTCAGTTTTATTTAATTATCTGCAAGAATAGTTCACAACAATCAGAATCTTATACACTGGATTTATTTTATACATGCAATTTATTACCGCATCTCTCTGCCTCACACAGATACAAAAGATAGTTACAATTTGGAGACGGCTCCAAACTGCACAGAGTTCATCAACTGCCTTCTCAGTATCTTCCCAGCCGGAGATCTGGGTATGGAATCGACGAACAACACTTTGCGGATTTTCTTGTACGAAGCGACACGCTCAGCTACGTAGTCTATGATTTGAGATTCAGTGACCTTGCTTCCAGGTAGCCTCACAACAAGAGCTACAGGTATTTGCCCATTTTCTTCATGGGGATACCTGCAAAAACACTGTACTGTCATTTCTGCTGAGTAAAACTTGGTAATGAACACTCACCACTTATCGAACAGAATGCCTTGGTATTGTTTGATAGGATTTCTGCAATTTTTGAATCTTGGACATACATTGCAGATAACGTTACAGATTGTTTGGCTTAGCCATGTGACTTTTATTTACAGCGGCTGATCGTGGGGATACGGAAACTGTAAAAAATTAGAGTGCTCTCTGAACTCACGGTATGACTGCTCCATCGACAACTTCAGGCAACGAATGAAGGACAAGCTCCAGCTCTGCAGGTGGCACCTGCAGTGTTCCTTTTGCGATCAGTATTTGAACCACTGCAAAAATATAAATGCTTTATGAATCTTGAAACTACTAGCAGACCTGATAGCCCTTGTATTTGATAAGCTCCTTCAGCCTATCCACCACGTACAGAAACCCGTCTTGGTCGATGTAGCAAAGGTCCCCAGTTTTCAACCAGCCTTCAGAATCAAAAGAAGTAGCATTTGCCTCATTGTCACCAACATACCCTGCGAATCGAAGAACGAAACTGAAAACGTGAGGAAATCTAAAAACAGGTCGAAGGTCCACAAATAAAAACCCAATATAAATTCAATGTGTTAGCAACTTGTTACTGTCTTGGATTACCAGTCATGACGCCTGGACCTTTCACCAACAGCTCCCCTCTACGCCCAACTGACAGGGGCTTTCCAGTTTCTTGGTCCACAATCTTCACCTCGATATTTGCGCAGACACGGCCGACAGAGCCAATGCGGTTGCACTCGTCCTGGCCGATCATCGTTGATATGCCCCCAGCTTCAGTTGAACCGTAGCCCTGAAATGAGCACGCACAGTGATTTCAGCTGATACAGGATGCTGCAAACTTGCCATCACATGAATCCTGCACTTTATTTGTTAATTGATTTCTGCTGCCCTTGAGCATGAGGAAATGTGAGACTAGCTAGTAGAGACTTCATTTAAATAAATTTCCGAATGTGAAAAAGTTTATACTGAAAAATGAAAGTAAATTGTGGTTTTATTTAACCAAACAGTAAGTTATGGTCTGAACCGGTCATTTATCTGCCCAACATTATGTAGGAAAAACAAACAAGATCCTCAAATAGATAGCAAAAACTGGTTCCTTCCACTTGGATTTTCCTTGAGAGGGAAGAATGAGAAGAAACAGCGGAAACAATCAGGACGAATGGTGAGGCAAGGACAAATTAAGCTGCAAGATCATTATCAAATAAAAACAGTCACACGTCCATTCCTAACGAGGAGTCATTATAAACACTGGTTGGTACGCAAAATATCCGCACAACAGTGATAGAAATGGATGATCCAGCTTGTTGGGGGCTTGTCTTTCACTACGGTTTCAATACTAGCAGCTTCACTATGAGCGATCCCCAATTGTACAAGCTTGAAAAGGTAGAGGAGATGCAGCTTTCCCTTGCCACATCGGATGGAAACAAAGATGATCCTAATTCCTGATTGAAAAATGGAAAAGTAATTAAGCACACAGTTTTGGTTTTCCTTGTTTTAGGGGATCGGTGATTAGTTCAAACTCAGAATTTTTTATTCATTCAAAGTTAAAACCATTTCCTTATCAAGAGCAGTTCAAAAAAAATTCCTTATCAAGGAGCCTCACGGACCAAGTTTTTTTTTTTTAGAAAATGGCCAGGGACCAAGGTATATGTCAACAGCAAAACTTTTGGGGGAATTCCCAATGCAAGGTAATGTTCTCAGGGCTAGTAATTTGAACATGAAGTAGGCTTGATGCGCTGGTTTCTTCTAGAGGCCTAGCCAACACTATATAATGTGGTGGTGCAGATAAGTACTTATCAAAGCATCATCATGCATCATCAGACATCACACGCTGCTGAGGGGTTTTAGTGTTAGTGGTTTCCGGAATATATTCTTACTTCATCCACTCGAGTTTAAGTATCTTTCTGTCCGAGCATGAAAATTAAAGAGAATAGAAAATGCAAGATTTACAGAAAATTTGAAGGAGAGAGGAATATATTGAATTATTGAAAAGAGAAAAAATTGTATTGGTAAGCGAGAATGACTTATAATATGAAAAAGAAAACAAGAGAAGTCACAGAGTACAATTTGAATTTGGGACTGAGGGAGTAATTGAGAGAAATTCTGGCCAACAGGTAACTGAATATATTAGCTAAATATAAATATAGATATTTTTAGCAAAAATTGGTCTTCAACAGGGATCTAATTGGGCACCCCAAATTTATCTACCACCAATTCCACCTTTTTCAATGGTTCAATATGGGTATCCGATACGCAACACCTATACTAATATACCGATCCCACCTTTCTCGGTAGTGATTAGAAAGGGGTACATTTTTAGCTACCAATAATAATTTACTAAATACCGAAAGATGGTTTTGTAAAAGTCTAATTGAATTATCTGTTGTAAATGCTCTGATAAGTCTCAATCGGTTTGGTGTAATTCAAACTCCAACCAGTACAAACACTTCAACTTTTGCTTTCGTTCCATATTCAAAGACTGGTTGAAATGGCCATTACCTACCCCTGTCACTCAGACCATCGTAGGTGACAACATCCTTGTCAGACAAACAATCAACTATGTCAAAAAGACAAGCTGTAGTGTGATAGAAACATTGCAACTACTCCCACCATTCCTAAATTGATGTAGCCATTGTCTAACATCATATTCAATCATTTGTCTTATAAAAAATAGTTCAAATGTGTAAAATTATATAGTGTGTTTTAAACACTTTTGATGATAAAAGCAAATTATAACATAATATATGAATTTTATTATATTTTTAATATAATAAATGGTTTTAGAAGTTAATGGGACAACAATTTAAGAATGGAGAGAGTATGATTTAAGTTTTCTTTAAGTAAAATCAAATAGACCATCAATGAAATATCAAAAAAAATTCTGAAATCTGTATGCAGGCACAAGTGCTATGATGCAAACAATGATACCAACCCTGTATTCTTATATGATAACAAAGCACGTGTCCATGCGCCAAATAAAGGTGTATGTATGAATCCTTTTACCTATGTGTTAGACTTTTGAGTGAAGTCGCTTCACCCAAAATATGTTTCTAAAGTGTTTCATTTTCACCTGAAATATGATATATATGGCAGTTACTTTCTCAGTCTCGTATTACTTGTTATCCTAGAGTCTAACAGTTTTTTCTTTACTTGTTATCCTCACTTTCTCATATAACTTTCTCTATTAATAATACATTTATATCTCTATCTCTTTTTTTTTTATTTTCAGTACATCTCACCTTTATCACCCTTCTAAATTATCAAATGACAAATAAATTAGAATAGAGGGATCATAGTAGTAGGTACTCTCTCTATTCTTTAATTGATGTCACGATTTTTAAATTCAACTTTAACAATTTGTCTTCAACTTTGACCGATCGAACTTATAGTTTTTTATCACGAAATTTCTGTTAAAAATTGTCCACGACTCCACGAGATTCGCTAAAAGTAACATAAAAAGGTTGCCAATGGAATCGAATGGACAATCAGCACATAAACAAGTGGACGTGATTAAACAAATGGGTAGCGAAAAGTTACCATGCAGAGATCGACGTTGGGGAAACGCCGCCGGAACCTCTCCGCTGCAGCGTCAGACAGCGGCGCACCGCCGCACAACACCCGCTCCAGCGACCCGAGGTTGCTCCTCTCCTTCGTCATGCCAACCACAACTGGCGGCGCCGCCGACATCTCGACGACTCCCCACCGCTCCGCCGCAGCCAGCATTCCCTTCAACCCCGCCCGCGCCGCCGCGTCAGTCATCACGACCACCGTCTGCCCCTTTGCCACGGCTTTCACGGCATAGCAGAAACCCATGGTGTGGAACATCGGCGCGCTTAGAAGCACCCTCTCGCGGCCCTTAGTCGGCTTCTCGAACAGAGCATGGTGTTCCGCCGTTATGGCGATGAAGCTCCGGTGCGGGAGCGCGGCCGCTTTCACCCGCCCTGTCGTCCCCGACGAGTACTGGATCGCCGCCGTGTCCGACTGGCGCACCACGACGACGTCCCGAGCCAGATCCTCTCCATGGTCGCGGCTGTGCAGGAAGGAGCGGAAGCGGTCTGAGTCGAGGAGGACGGTGGGCACCCCGGCGGGCAGCTTGGCGGCGGTCGACGACACGGCGAATGCGACGGACGCGCCGGAGAGCGCCACAAGGCGTGCGACCTCTTCAGCCGTGAGCGCCGGGTTGGCGGGCGACACGACGACGCCGAAGGAGAGAAGCGCGAAGCAGAGCACCGGAACGTCCAGCCGCGCCGGCGCGAGCACGAACGCGACCTCGCCGCGGGCGAGACCCACACGCGACCGCAGAGCGCCCGCCAGGGCGCGCCCCTGGGACAGGAACTCCGGGAACGAGACAGACTCTCCCGTGGCCGCGTCGAGGAGGGCCGGGTGCTCCGGGAGCGGGGACGGCAGGAGCGAGAACGCGAACGCAGGCAAAGAAAGCGGCGCCTCCGGCGGCGGAAGCGGCACGGGCGGCCTCAGGCTGCGGAACGACCTCGTCGCCGCGCAGTATCCGCTGCGGGCGTCGACGCCGTCACGGGACCTGGCTGCGTCTTTGGTAGCCATTGGCTTGGTAAAGCACAGTACGCGGGAGCTGGTGCGGTTGTGGTGAGGTTCGTTTGCTCGGTCGGGCTACAGACAACTTTATATATGAACTACATTCAAAATTATCAAATAAATAAATAAATAGATAAAAAACCCACATATAATTCACTCTATTTGCAACAACCTCACCTACAACCAACTTTATTACTAACTTTTACCTTTTACGAAGGCACCGGCGCCAGCCGGCGTGCCAGAACTGGACTGGCAGTGGAGCATGTAGACTATACAAGCAGTGATCGTGTGATATCGAACCTAGTATCTGAGGAAGAGTAACATCCAGCACGGCATCTCATCATTAGGGTTTAAAAAACCACCACTGCAGTGATTTTCAAAATCATCAAAAATCAATCGATAAACCATTAAAATTGACCAATTTATCATTTTGATACAATATTCGATTTTTAATGAAAACTGATAATTCAGTAAAACCAAAATAAACCGGTTTCACTAAAACCGATCAGTTTTCAATAATTTTTCGAACCCTGCTCATCATCAGTGGCATAGGCAGGCCGTGTGAGAGCATATAGCACTAGTTTTAAACTGCATATAATGAAGCATTGAGGCCTAGTTATATTTACATTGTAGCAGTTGAAATGTTTAAGAAGCGTGGCTTGAGCCTGTGGTTCTGTTCATACTTCATATAGCTAACATTCACCTAAAGAACCAACAAGTCACAATTTTTCTATTTCTACGTTTTTTCTGTGAAATTAAACTGATTCCTGTAAAATTTCTGTATAATTCTTACGAAAATCGTACCTTCCAAAAAAGCCCTTATCGGAGAACACAGCGACAACCTAGGAAGACATCTAGGGTATCTTTAGATTCTGCCCAAGCGAACGCTGCCAAAACTTGGCCAAACACATTGGCGGTCGATTCCGACGCCTGCACCGCACCCACGTGTCGGTGAGAAAATGAACTGGGATGCGGCACTCGTACCTGGGCGAGCCAAATTTTGGCATTACATTGGCGCTCATCCAAATATCGTCCAAAACAGCATCGGCGCATGCAGAAAAGAAAAAATTTGGTAAGTGAACATTGGTGTCGATCCAAATGTACAATGTACATCAAAAAGATTATATCAGAATGAAATGACACAACATCAGCAAAACATTTCAAATTTATTGCACTGAAACACTGGATCAACTGACACAACATCAGCAAAGAATGAAAATTCCATTATAACATGACTAATCCTCTGAAGTCCTGAAGGTGAATGGATAGAGCATGAATAATCCTCCATGAAGGGATAATGGTTTGATTTGCTTGGACTGAGCTAATTTATTTAGGCCGCGTTTGGAATGGTGGAATGGCGTAGGAGTTTTTGAAGGAATTGTTTCCACCTGAAGGGAATCGTCTCGGCCGTTTGAAACGAAGGAAGCGAAGCTTCCTTTCTCTGGAAAGGAATGTGGCCACAGCTATTTCACGGGAAATGGAAGGAATGGCTCGCACGCGCCAAATTCTAATAGGAGGATAACTCTAACAAATTTTGAGAATTAATGGTACAACTATAGAAAACTTTAAAAATTAATGGAACAAATTTAGAAAACTTTAAAAATAACTCGGAGAGCACATATACAAAGAGCTCGACGAGATGAACTTAAAAAAACAACTTCGGAAAACTTTGATAATTTGAGGAAACTTTCTTGAATTTTTGAAGATTAACCATTAAAAATTCTAAAATAAATATTCTTTTCTCACGTCCGAACGAGCTTAGAATGAGAGAGAAGGGTTAAGCAACTAATTTAATTTATGTGCCATAAATAATGATAATATGGCTTCTCAAAATTTATTTAAGTTCTATTAACATTTTTATACGGAATATTTGCATCTATACTTATAACTTTGAGTGCAATTTTCATTTATATCATTAAGCAAGTAAATGATACGTGAGGTCTAATCTTATATGTTGACTATTATTAATATGGATAGAAAGTGCAACTAAAGTGATTTATATATAAAATTATTCTTTTTTATTTCTACGTTTATACTCTGTGTTCCAAACAACTTAAAAGTGTGTTCGCTTGAGTTGTTTTTTAGACCCTATTTGGAACAAAGGAAGATCAAAGGAAATTTCACAGGAAACGTTTCCTCAGGAATGGAACCGACGGAACCATGCGGAACGAAGGAATCGTGACCTCCTTTCCGGAGGAAAGGAGCGAAGGGATGCCTGTTTTACGGGAAATAAAGAATTCACTTCAAATCCAGGGAATGGCTTAGCACGCTGCTCTCGCGCTTCGCGTCTGCTGCTGTGGTCGCTGCTCAAGGATTAAAGCTTCGGTAATTTTTGAAAATTTTGAAACTAAGAAAAAAGAAAACAACTTCAAATAAATTTTGAGAATTAATGAAACAATTTTGAGAACTTTTAGAGATAACTCGAAGAATACTTACATGAAAAGCTCAACGAAACGAATCTAACGAAATAACTTTAGAAAAAATAGTAAAAAAATTTGAGAACTTGAGAAAACTTTTTTAAATTTTCAAAAATTACCATTTAAAAGAAATCAAAACACCGAAGAAATATGTGAGGCTTTTAAAAAACGCACCTTAATTTAAATTAAATGCTATGAATAATTATAATATAGTTTATAAAAATGAATTTAATTTCCACTAACATTTTATTCCTGTGTTTCTATTCTTTCATTCCAAACATTTTAATTTTTTTATTCCTCTTTTTTCTATTCCTATCGTTTTTACGCCTTTTCTATTTCTATGGTTTTCTCGTTCGTACGTTTTTTTCCAAACGGGACCTTAGCTGCAGTTGTAGCTGCCATCCGTGTAGCTGAAGTTAATTTGCTTTTTGGGTGTTGCAGCGGCAGTTGCCGGAAAAAGCTGAACCGAACGCAGCCTTAGCTTATCGCTTTTTTTATGTGGCCCCAGCCTGTGGCCGATGTGATTTTCAGCAGCTGGTTTCCTACGAATGCACGACATGTCACCTTCTCTCCTCTGTCCTTTGATCCACCACCCCCAAGTTTGATATCAAGGACCATCGCTGCGTCGTTGTACTCTCTGTGTTTTTAATTAATATCGTCATTTTTTTATATTTAATTTTTATTATTTATTTTATTAAAAAAATATTTAAATATGTAAAATTTAACTAACACTAATGATAAATCAAATTATAACAAATTTATCAAAAAATTTTAAATAAAATAAATAGTTAAAGTTGATTAAAAAAATTAACAGCGACTTTAATTAAAAAATGAAAGAAGTAAATCATAGCCTTCTTTTTTTCCCGGCGCGAGTACCCTCGCTGATGTTGGACATTGATATATGTGATTTGTCAAAGGATGACAAAGTACGCTCAAGCGCCCAGCTTCTAGAATGAACATTGGAGTAGAGTATTCAGTTGCACCACGGCTTCGCTAAATGACCAATATATTTTCTTATTGTCAGCTAGTGGTGGCGTCAAGAACAGGGAGACAAGTAAAGGAGCCGTGAACGAGAGATGTAACACATTTTTTTTTCTCGAACATAAAGAAAAGCTGTGTATCATTAGATTAAAAAGAAAAAAAAGTAAAAACTCTTGCAACTCACCCATACAAACTACACAGCACATCTATGAAGCTACTTCTATGAAGCAACCTATATCGACATTTCAACCTGTATCTACCACGACCATCAGAGAAGAGAGTCTTTGTGCCCCTGCTATCTCCCACAGACGACATTCACCATTGGTAGCAGCCATAACGTTTGTCATGCTTGAAGCTACTTCGTCAAAAAATAACTCCAAGCTCCTAGCGCAATTAAGGAGTTTGTGACCCATTTTATCTCATCATATAAAGAAATTCGTTTCCTCTAGGTTAGGAGCTAGGTCATGCAAACTCACCTGTTTGAGAATGGAGTACCAATACTACCATGAGAATAGACAACCAATTAAGAGATGTAAACACAATATACAAGCAAGTTGTTATGTGGTACTCCAGTATATTGCAGAAGGCTAAAACACATCTCTCTGGTGCATCATTAGTAATACAACAGGTAAAGCTGAGTCGCCCCTTAAAAACATGCAAACAGAAGCGTTCCGTTACAACTACTCTCTGATGCCCAACACTATGGTTAAAGAACTCAAGATAATAATATTTACATCATATCTTTCATCATTCTAAAGGTAAATGTAACTGATTATTCATTGTTTGATTAATTGGAGCTGTCTAAAAACTGATATTGCAGATTCCACTGAGTATACATTCCGATCCTGAATTCCTGATTAGTGACAGCTACTCGACACACTGCAAGACAGATGAAAATAGCTATCAGCTGTATGCTTTGAAATGACCTTCAAAGTGTGAAGTTGTACATTCATCATCCTGGTGCAGAGACTCCTGGTTGGCAGCCGTGTGTATAACAGTTTCTAAGGCCTGGACAAGCAATCTCCACTTTCCTCGTCTGAGCACGAGCTGATCCTGAACCAACACTATACCACTGAACCTCGCCTCACTTCAGGGCCAAAAACTAATCAACCGTGTAGTACCGGCCACAAGCTTGTCTCATCGTTAGGATTTCAGGAACACTGGGCGAGCCCTCTAAAAACACAAGCATTGCGGTGCTTCCAAAACAAGCAAGCCACTAGAATCACAAGGAAATTGAAACCCTTCTCTTGCTGTTTAGGCAGTCCCAGAATTGTTCGACACTACCAATCTGCATAGTTCGATGCCACCGATCATGAAACAACGAGATCGAGACTCTTCTCCATGTAATTCCTCTGTTTTTAAATTCATATCGTTGTTAATTTTAAACGTCAATTTTGATCATTTGTTTTATTAAAAAAATTTGTTTAAATGTGTAAAATTTGAAGTTGGGATTCAAATAACTCCAATAATAATCAAATTATAACAAAATATATAATATTTATTGAAAATTTTTGAATAAGATGAGTGATTAAAGTTAATATTTGAAGTCAACGGCGATATTAATTTAAAAACGAAGGGAGTATGTTCCCACTACAAGTGACTTTTTTTATTTTTTGAAATCAACATTTGACTATTTGTTTTATTTAAAAAATTTACAAAAATATAAAATAAATAAGTCAAGCTTAAAGTAATTTTTATAATAAATCATTTCATAATAAAATAAATAATATTTTTATAAATTTTTTGAATAAAACAAATGGTCAAAAATTGATTTCAAAAAGTTAAAAAGTCACTTATAGTGGGACGGAAAGAGTACCCAAAATAAGTAACGTTTTTGACTTTTTGAAATTGATGTTTTTCTATTCTTCTTATTAAAAAAATTTAAGAAAATAAAAAAATACAAAAATAAATAAGTCAAGCTTAAATTACTTCTAATAATGAATCATTTCATAACAAAATAAATAACTTTTCTAAAACTTTGTTGAATAAGATAGATGATCAAAGCGATAAGTTTGAAAATCTAAAAAAACACTTATTTTAAGGTGAAGAGAGTACAAAATATCTCAACAACGAAAGGGTTCACAGCTCATATTAAAATGTATCTGTGAAGAGATTTCATCTGTTAGATTTGTAAAATAAGACAATTTTAGGTTTTTTTTGTGTGCACGTAGTCTAATCATCTCTTTTGGAATGTTTTACTAGGTGTACCAAGGAAAAAATTGTGCCTTTAAAGAGTAAAGATAAAGATAAAAATAGAGCTATAAAGATAAACTTTAAATTCATGTGCATGGGAATCCAAATTCAACGATAACCTTTTGAAATCTGGATTCGTGCCTACTCAAACAGAGCCTGAAGCGGATCCAGCCGGCCCAGTGGGCATCCAGCCGTCAGCTCGAGAACTCGGCCCAGTCTTAAAATCGCCATCAAGATGAAGAAGAAGAGTTTAAGAAACCGGTCGGTCCATTTCCGCGAAAATTAATAAAACCGATCTGATCCGATATTACTACAGCATTGATTTTCACTAAAAATCGACACCGTAGCAAAACAGGCTAACCGTTTATGTCAGCTAGCCGGTCGGTTTGTGCCGAAAAACGTTTTCACTACAGTACCGATCTCTCCGGCGGAGTTTCTCTCGCCGAGTCCCCTCCAAGCATTGTCTTCCTCCGCCAGCAGTCGCCGCGCAGCCATGGCCGCGCTACGCCGCCGTCTCCTCCTCGCCCTCCTCGCCGCCGTCCTCTCCTTCTCCCTCGCGTCCGCCTTCCAGTCCGACGAGCTGGTCCTCAACGACGATGACGAGTTCGAGGGCGTCGGCGCCCGCCCCGCCTCCCCCTCCCCGCCCGCGTCCCCGGTGGTCTCCTCCCGCCGCCGATCCGCTGATGCATCGTCAGCCGCGGCTGGAGAATCCAACGTCGTGCAGTTCACACTCGAGCACGACCTCGGCGGCGGCAAGGGGTTCGTCCCGGGGGGTTCTTTCTCCGCCCGGCTCAAGTCCACCGCGCACGGCTTGCAGGTATGAGTACCTCCTCGCTTTGTTAACTTCATCTTCTGTTCAGTTATCTTGCTGATCAGATTAGTCTACCCACACCTTGATCCGTAATCTTTGGAATTAATATTTTCTGTCCCGTCGGATCGTAGTTTGGACAAGGTAGATCGACAGATATTACGCTCGAACTCCAATGAGATGCATCGAGTTGTTTGGTTGGAGTTGTGAATTTTGTAAATGAATGGGTAGAAAAGGTGGAACGGGGATGGATCTATGCTAGTTGTTGCTTCTCTACTTTACTGTTTTATGCAGGTAGAATGCTGACCCAGATCGGCTGTGGCAATACCAAGCAATAGTACACTGATTATCCTACCTTCTGTAAATAATGCTCTCGATTTTGTCACCAAATATTTATTTGTTTTTGACTTGTATTTTTATGCTGGCTATGTCTATCCTGGTACGTAGTGCATAACCAGAAACTAATAAGGACGGGTGGAATTGATTTGTTTGGTATTGCAAATTGTAATTATTTTCTTTTCATGCTTCCTAATGTGAATTACTATGAAAAGAGTCAGTCAACACTACGTTCTGGTCAGGGTAAAACATGAACTGATCACGGCCCTGCTCAACTCTTCAGTGGAAACCAGAGATGCATTTTGAATATATAAATATTCAAATTGTAGTTGACGTCAAAGAAGTAACATGCTGTATGTAGTACAAAAACCTGGTAGCTCTAAATTATAACCTATTGTGCCCAAGGGAGCAATTAGACCTCTCCCTTAATC
>BCLH01000538.1:117663-130739 GCA_001602315.1 Zoysia pacifica | reverse complement strand
GCACGCTCGAGGGGACCGAGCGGTGAGAGCCTCCTGCGGACATGGCACGCCGCTAGCGGGGAAGAGTCGCGGAGGTTGCTACTGCACTGGGAAGAAGCCGCCGAGTCGCTGGCTGTCGGTAGAGCACAGGGACCGACGGGGGAGAGAGTCGAGCAGGGAGACCGACGTCTCCACTGGAGAGAATCACGAGTGGGATTGGATAGATCACAGGACCATACAGCTCTGATGCCAATTGTTAGGCGTAACACTTGCATTGTGTTGGATGACACTCAGTGTTGGGAGCAACTATCTCCATGTTTCTTACTCACTACAATGTCATGACCAACCTAAAAGGTTGAGGATACATATATATAGGCTTGGTAGGCAGCCAAGTATATGCTAAGATGCTAGTCTAAGATGCTAAAGCATAAAGCTGAAAAGCTAGTCTAAGATGCTAAAGCATAAAGCTGAAAAGCTAGTCTAAGATGCTAAAGCGAAAAACTGAAAAGCTAGTCTAAGATGCTAAAGCGAAAAGCGTAAAGCATAAAGCATAAAACGCCTGCACTAGACTTATTCCATCATCCCCCCTCTCCCAACAAACAGCTCGTCCTCAAGCTGTACTGCTGGATACTTCTGCTTGAATTCATCAAGTTGCTCCCACGAAGTATCAGCTGTAGAACGGCCTTCCCACTGGACTAACAGTTTTCACTGTCCCCTGTTCAATCTAGCACGCAATACTTTGGAAGGAGTAGGTATAACTCTGCCATGAAGTATTTCAGGAAGTGGAACTACTTCTGTCGGAGGCTCCCCATGAAACTTTTTTAGCAAGGAGACATGAAAGACATTATGGATGCGTGCCTTTGGTGGTAATTGCAGCTGATCTGATACTGCCCCTACCTTGTCAACGATCTGATATGGCCCATAGTAACGAGAATCTAGCTTTGAAGACCCTGTTTTGGTGATTCCAGTGGCTGATCTGTGATGCAATCTCAGCCATACCCATTCATCTTTTTCAAAGGAAACTTCCCTTCTGGACTGATCCTCATATGTCTTCATGACATTTTGGGCTTGCTGTAACCTGTCACGCACTTCGGCGATGAATTCATCCTGCTGTGCTAGCTGTTGGTCTACTGCTGCCATCCGCGCAACACCCTTCTGGTAGGACAGTAGTGAAGGTGGATCACGACCATAAACAACTCTGAATGGTGAGCAGCGAATTGCAGTTTGATAGGATGAGTTATAACAAAATTCTGCCCACGGTAGCCATTTGAGCCAAGAGCGTGGCCGATCCCCGGCAAGGCACCTCAAGTACATAGTAATGATACAATTGACGACCTCTGACTGGCTATCAGACTGGGGATGAAATGCTGAACTCATCTGCAACTTCACACCTGATAGACGAAACAATTCTGTCCAGAAATTGCTTGTGAAGACCATTTCACGATCACTGACTAGAGAGCAAGGTATGCCATGTAGACGCACAATATGATAAAAAAAAGCCCTTGGCAACAGATGCTGCTGTATATGGATGTCCTAAAGCAATGAAGTGGTTGAATTTAGAGAACCGATCCACAACGATCAATACCACTGATTTACCACCTACTTTAGGAAATCCTTCTATGAAATCCATAGAAATGTCACTCCACACTTCTGAAGGGAGTGGCAATGGCTGCAGCAAGCCTCCGGGGTGCAAATGTTCTGATTTCTTTCTTTGACAAACTGTGTAACCCTTGACAAACTCATGCACTCTTCTATGAGCAGAGGGACTGTAAAATGTAGCCCTGAACCGATTAAAAGTTTTCTGTGTGCCTTCATGACCTGTCTCATGTGCATCCTCAAGCAATACTGGCCACAATGAAGATGAATCGGGAACCAATACCCGGCCTTTAAATACCAGCAGTTCATCAATTTCTGACCACCCTTCTGGAGCTTTTCCACTTCTGGTTTGTTCCCGAAGAGCAATTGCCTTGCTGTCCAGTCGGCCTTCTTTTAATGCTTCAAACACTTCTAATATTGGAGTGGAAATAGCATGAATGGCCGACTGGTCTTCATCACGCCTTGACAGTGCATCTGCAACAGTATTCAGTTTGCCGGGTCTGTATTCAACAGTGATGTCATATCCGAACAATTTGCTTACCCAAGTGTGTTGTGGCACTGTTGACAACCTCTGGTCAAGGATGAACTTTAGGCTATAGTGGTCAGTTCTAACTGTGAATGCTCTCCCCCAAAGATATGGCCTCCAGTGTCGAACTGCCTTGACAAGTCCAATAAGCTCACGCTCATAAGCTGGTAATTTAGCATGGTGTACTGAAATCGCTTTGCTAAAGAATGCCACAGCCCCATCCCCTTGGTGCAGTACTGCCCCGAAACCAGCCCTGAAAGCATCACAATCAACAATAAACCGTTTAGAGAAATCCGGCATTTGTATCAGCGGGGCTGTTATCAAAGCTTGCTTAAGTTTAGTAAACGCCTTTTTTTCTGCCTCAGACCAAGCAAATGCCTCCTTTTTTAACCAGGCTATCAATGGCGTTGCCACTGCTCCATATCTTGAAATGAATTTTCTATAATATCCTGCGAGGCCCAAAAACCCCCGGAGTGCTTTGAGATTTTTGGGACGAGGCCATGCCTCTACTGCTATAACCTTGGCTGGATCCATTGCCACTCCAGCTGCTGAAATCACATGTCCCAAATAAGAAACTTGCTCCTCACTGAAAGCACACTTCTGATGCTTGAGGAATAGCTTGTTGAGGCGTAATACCTCAAACACTGCTTTGACATGTTGTAAGTGCTCCGACCAAGATTTACTGAACACTAGAATGTCATCAAAGAATACGAGGACAAATTTTCGAATGAAGGACTGCAGCACATCGTTCATTAATGCTTGAAATGTGGATGGAGCATTTGTCAAGCCAAAGGGCATTACCAGGAACTCAAAATGGCCGTGGTGAGTGCGGAATGCTGTCTTACCAATGTCATCAGGGTGCATGCGTACCTGATGATATCCACTCCGAAGGTCTAGTTTGGTAAAAAATCATGGTCCCTTCAATTCATCCAGCAGCTCTTCCACTACTGGGATCGGAAATTTATCCTTGATGGTTTTCTCATTTAGTGCTCTATAGTCAACACAGAATCTCCAAGAACCATCGGCCTTCTTCACCAACAATACTGGAGATGAAAATGCTGCTGCGCTTTCCCGAATGATCCCCTGTTCTAGCATATCAGTACACTGTTTCTCTATTTCATCCTTTAGCAGCTGAGGATATCGATAGGGCCGCACTGCTATTGGTGCTGTTTCTGGCAATAAGTGAATTCTGTGATCATGGCGACGGCTTGGGGGAGACCCCGTGGTTCTGCAAAGATATCCTCAAAGGAGAGGAGTAATGCGTCCATTAGATCTCTGGTTGGTGTAATTTTATTGCATAAGGCAGGAGTGCTTCCCACTCCTTTTAGTTGTACTGAATGGCCTTGATGCCAGAATGACACTGTGAGATCACTGAAATTCCATAAAATTGGTCCAAGAGAACAGAGCCACTGCACTCCCAATACTACATCAAAACCAGCCAGAGAGTGAATGACAATCAATGCTGAATTTCTCTTCAGCAATGGAAACCACTGCTCCTGCACATATACCAGCACTAGTCAATCTATCACCATTAGCAACTTTAATAGACAGCCCTGGGCGTGGAACAATCGGTAGCTTCAATTGTGATGCCACATCTTGATTGATAAAGGAATGCGTAGAGCCAGAATCCACCAATGCTATGAGCTTGACACCTGCAATCATGACCTCAAGTTGCATAGTATTAGCAACTCCAATTCCTGTCAGAGCATGAAGAGAAATTCCCAAGTCTTCTGTGACATTGTCAATATCCTGATCTTCATCCAGCTGTAAAAGAAAAACTGCTTTTCCAGTGTTGCCGCATTTGTGCCCTGGAATGAACTTTTCTGGGCAGTAGAAACATTTATTCTTGGCTCGCTTCTTTGCTAATTCTTCTGGTGATAGACGCCTGAACCATGGTTTTGATGCTGCTTGTACTGCCTTAGCTGGAGTGTTATATGTTCCTGCAGCCCCTGTTGTTTTCTGTGGTCCTGTTTGACCCACTTTTGATGAGGGCTTAAGGTTATCCACAACAGTGCTGCGCTGTTCATACGCACGGGCTAGACTCATCGCTGTCTGTAGGGGTGATGGTGCCTGAAGTTCTACGTCTGTCTAAAGTGGTTGTCCCAGTCCAGCTGTAAACAGATTGACTTGCTGTTTCATAGTAAGATCATCACAGCGACATACCAATACCAGAAACTGACACTGATATTCTTCAACAGAGCTGGTGAGATGAAGTTCTTTCAATTCAGTGAGTCCATTGGATCTGATAGGTGGTCCAAACCTGAGATTGACGAACTCCACTAATCGTGGCCATGTGAGGCAGCCATGATCCCTCTCCAAAGCATAATACCACTGGGCGGCCACACCATCCATATGTAGGGAGGCCATCCATACCTTCTCTTCATCAAGTGTTTGTTTCGCACTTGTTCAACCATGTCAAAGGATCTGATTCACCATCATATTGAGGAAAATTCAGCTTCGGCAGACTTGATCCTCCACGATGATCTTTTGCCCGCCGTTGGTGGCTACTGTCATTGTATTGCGCCTTCTATTTCATGGCTGAGTTGTCCCCATGTTGCTGGTTTGATTCTGTCTTGGCGATCCGCGCGTCGTGTGAGTCGAGGCGCGTGTTGAAGGTTGCCATCTGTGCCATCAACCTGTCCAGCTTCTGCGAATCTGTGAGCTTCTCAGGATCGTCGGTGACGCCGGACATCGTCGATGCGTCCTTGCTGGAAACTGATACCAAATTGTTGTGGCGTGGTGGTCGGTGGGGTGATCGCAAGGGAGAATGCAAGAACAGATGAGACTGGGAGTTAGAACGCAGGGGGTAGCGGGGAGGCGACGCCGGCTTCTGTCGTCGGGCTGAGGACTTCTTAGCCGGCGACTGAAGAACAAAACGTCCCCTCAGGGAGAATTCTATTACTTCTTCGATAACCCTAATTGACAAACTAGGGCAGCCTTTATAACCAGGCGCCCAACAACTTTAGAAACAACTCTAACAAATCTAAACTGATTTAAACCAAATCTCCTATCTTAATGGAAACAAACTAATTCTCCCTGTTTATTCTATTATCTCTAAGTGGTCGCCTTAGCCACCTTGAACTGGCGCACCTGGCATCTTGGTGCGCCTCTTGTATGTTTTGCCAACGAAGGAGTCCACAACAGGTTAGTGGGAGGTTGGATTTCTTCTAAAATTCTGTGTAATCCCAAAGAGATGATGGTTTGGTATATATGTAGCCACCCTAAAAGGTGCCATATAATCTTTTGCCTAACAGCTTAGAATGATGCTGACTAACTACTGTTCCCTATCAAACTAATAGAGGTGTTGAAGCTACAATCCTAACAAATATTGAACATTGTTTGAATTCCTTCTTTTGCTGTGGTTCTGCTTAGCCTATACAGCTGACCAATTGGCATGTGCTCTAGGGTTGGTTTCTGTTTTCTGATATTGGACATTGGTAATAGGACATCATCTAACTATATCATTTACTGAATGATATCATTGCTGCACCATATCTTGAACTAATTCAGTTACATATGTTCTTCATTGGAACAATGCTGCGTCCAATTGTGCAAACCTCCCTGTATTATGATAAGAGCAATTATGACTTCTTTGCTGTACTGATCTTGTACCATGTCAGTTACCTGAATCTTTCTAATACTTTTTTTGTGCACAAACAAGTGCAACTAATAGAAACCTGTTAGGATCCAAATGGCCATAGGCTGGCCTCGAAATGGGTCTGCCCAGTATGCTTGGGCAGTATCAGCAGTCAGGGTGCAGGTTGCTGCTGCCTTCTCCACTTGGGTGTGCAAAGAGGCAGAGGCCCTATGGCTTGGCTGCACGCCACGTTCCCCATATTGGGGATCGATGTCACTTTCATATTACTTAAGTCTTATGCTTGGTTTTTTTAAGAAATGTTATATATCTAGTTATCGTATCCATACCTTTACTAGGCAAAGGTTATGCTCGCTATCCATTGGCTATAATATAAGGCCAGGATGTCATCTCTTGCTTTGTGTCTGTTGCTGCCCTCTTCCACTTCACCATCATTTCTCCCTATGCTGGACTGTTATAGATTATGTGGACAAAACAAAACCTTTATTATTCTTTCATTATACAGCCATTCCAAAAACTCCCCCACATGCCTTTGACTAGCTTGATGGTACAGATGAAAATTTTCCGCGAAGTTGTGGTATTGATTTGACATGCTTTGGATAAAACATCAATGTAAATGCTGACAGAAAATCCCCTTGGATGTTTCTCACGTTGTATTCTGTTGGTGCCTGATTTTGCAGGATGGCATAAATATTTTGGCAGTTAATTATGGTTCTGTTGGTGGATGTCAATACCCACGACCAATAAAATTAGTAAGATCTATGTCTTTTAACTTGAATCGTATTTTATAATTATTATTTGTTAGCAATAGTGGAATTCCAGGGAGCTGTATATTGAGACAGACTATTTTAGGTTTTCAGACCATGAACTGGCCTTATACTCTTATTCTTGATTCGTGATGGCATTTGAATACATTCCTGTTTCCTCATAACATTCAATTAGCAAAACTAAGAAGGTTTATCTAGTTGTTGAGAGCTTTTAATGCAAGGATTATAAGCACTTGTGCTCGCTAGAGGTGTCTAATTGTTTCATCGTGGGTTCAATATGATAACAAATTCCTGTATTCTTGAGAAAAAAATAATAACAAATTAGGTACAATTCAGCTGTTTGAATGACTCTTGAAGGTATATTAAGACAAGTTATCTACACGGATTATTTGTATAGAATAAATGTATCAGTATTATTAATAATAGCAAAAAAAAAATTCTCAATCAGCCTAAGAGTACTTCAGTGGCATTGCACATAAGAAGGATAAAGACCAATCTACTCCCCTCAGGTACAGCTAAAGTCCAAACAACACCGTAAACTATGTTTTGGTTTATTTTACCCCGCCAAAATGTGATTTTGGGTCAATTTACCCCGTCATGTAATGTCTTTTTTTTTGTTTCTCAATACACAATATAATCTTAAGATTAAATTATGAGATGATAAAGCACATCATTATACATGTTAAAAATGATTATAATTTTTTATCATTATTTTTATAGGGAAAAATATTTAATAGTAAATTAATCTTTGGTATACAAAAGTATATGCAAAATAATGGTATAAAATTCAAGAAGTATTTTTTAATGTGTTATAATGTGCTTTATCATCTTATAAAGTTTCATCTTAAGATTATGCTTGTGTATGGAGAATAAAAAAGCACAAATTTCTTGAGGGGTTAAATTGACCCAAAATCACGTCTTGGTGAGGTAAAATAAACCAAAACATAGTTTAGGGGGTTATTTGGAATTTGGCTATACTTGTGGAGAGTAAATTGGACTTTATCCTAAGAAGAAATACTGACCAATTCATGTCGAAGAGAACTCAGACATATGTGATCTAGGTGTGCATCCACATTTCAACCAGCTGACTTCACGTCCTATTATCTCTTTTGGGTTACTTTCTTGCGAGATGTGCTGTGTTTTTCCAACTTTAAATATTGGGGTATAGTGTAGATAACATTGATAAAGGGTTATATTTGCTTGTTATTGAATAAATTACAAGGTCATGGTGATTTATCGGCATGTTTTTTATTTCTTGTTTCAGCCATCAAAATGGACATTTAATTCATACGCTGTTCTGAAGACTGCTGAACAAGCACCGAGGTATGTTTCTTCTTTGTTGAGATTAAGACTAGTAAGTAAAATGAGAATCCTAAAGCTGGTAAATATATTAAATGTAGAATATATTGCGCATAAATCAACTAGAGGAAGCCCTTCTACTGATGTATTTGCTGGAACAATCTGATATAGTTTTCGCTCAAGAACAGCTATTCCTAATTCTGTGTTATTGGCCTGCATACCAACCATGGGTAAACTCCCTTCATGGGGAAGTCATTATTTAGTCTGCAGGCTGAGTTTGAAAGTTAGCTTAAGTGATTATTGCTTTAGTTTAATGATGTTTGCACTTTGGTTGCACTTCCTCGTTTACAGTCTCTGTCACTATATCCTCACAAGATTGTGCATGCAGGACTCCATCATTTGCTGATCAATTAATTGAAGCTGAAAATGGACTTGGAGAAGTGATGAAACCACCTGAGAAGTCATTCTGGGCTAAATATGTTAGTAACTGCCTTATCTAATTTTTATCTTTATGTGGTGGTGTCTATATATCTTAAATAAAAGTTTACTTTCTGTGTGTTTTTTTTTCCAATTTCTTCGTTTGATATCAGCATAGTATAAGTACTATTTTGTGATTTTCCCTTGGATCTTATTGCTTCTTTTTTCTTTGCAGTGGATGTACATCATTCCGCTTGGTCTTATTGTTATGAACGCTGTTACGGCAGCAGCAAACATACCAGAGGAGCAAGCTTCAGGGCAGGGCCAAGCAGGAGCACAGAGGGCACCTGCTGCCGCTGCTAGGAGAAGATGATGGGTGGCTATATGTTTCCATAGGTAATAATGGCAGGTGAATATTAGCATTACACATTTTTTTTTTGAGAACGGGTAGCTTTCATTGATTAAAAACAATCCTTACAAAGAGGTACCCTGAAGTCTGGTACTAGATGACACCAGATCGATTAAGTGAATTGTTCGGCTGATTTAGCAAGTACATGAGCTACCTCATTACACCATCTACTGACACAGGGCCGTACCGGAGAATTTGAGGGCCCCGTGCGAAAAAACAAAATCAGGTCCTCTCAGGAAAAAAAAAAATCAGGCAGTCATGCCTAAATATGTTAGTTTCCTAGCGCAATCCCCCGTGACCCTCATCAACAATAGCATGAGTTTACCCTAAAATATTTTTTTAAAGCAATATGAGATTTTTTACAGCAAATATATTCTTGAAGCTGCATCACAGAGATGTAAAACCTCCTAATTTAACCAGCCAGCATGCGGGAAGCAAAATATTTGAACATTAGAATAGGTTCATGATTAAAAAAAAACGCATGCTTCTATTTGAGATATAAAGTAGAGAAACATACAATAAACAATTTGGATTGGGGCCTGGGTCTGTTTCATGAACAAATAAGCCAATATGCTATTAAAACTTTATTTAACAATTATCCATGTCAAGATGAAAAAAAGAAAAAGTGATGCAACATGAACTTGTAGAACAGGTACGTGCGTATCAGGTTTTGAGCTCCAGCTTCCAGGAGCTTGCTCAGCTGTACTCCTATACGCTATCTTCTGTAGTGGGGGCCCCAAGATTTTGCGGGGCCCTGTGCCACCGACCATGTTGCCCCTGCTGATCGACGGCGCTGACTGACATGAATAAAAGAAAAGATAGATAATATGAGATTGACAGATCGCCTTCTTAATGTCTTTGATGATTATAGCTGTCTCTGAGCGGTCTCTAGTATGGTTCTGTATGTTCTTGGTCAGTGACATGAAATTGAATGCTAAAAGTACCCGATCATATTGGAGCGGAGGCAAACTGAATCGCTTATGTAATACCAGCAGCTTCAGCCATCTCTGGGATCATGATCTCCTCAATTCCCTGCCTGTACGCTGCAATAAATTGTCCCGTGCTATCACGAGCCACAGCACCAAGGCCCATGCTGTTTTTCCTCTGAAAAATTGCCGCATCCACATTGACCATGATCATACATATGGGTCAGGACCATGCCAGCACATGCACTCAATTTTTCTAGGATACAGTGTACGTTTCCTTTATTCTGTTCCTCACTGCATTCGTTGCTTCCCATATGTGCCAGAAAGCAATCGCCAGGATGCTAGCCTCCTTATTGGAACAGCCATTGTCAAAAATCGATTGCTTCAATGATATGAATGGAAGAGCTACATGGTGAAGCCGCACTTCTTTAGTTCTCTCCAAAGCTCAATCACATTGTGGAATTTCACATAAGCATGTTCCTGTTTCTTCTTTCCCACAATGGCGGCAGATATCACTTGCTGGAATGTTCCTTGCTTTAAGCTTAATTCCGGTTGTCAAGCAATCATGTACAAATCTCCATAAAACAACGTTCATTTTTTGTGGAGCTTTAATATTCCATAGGTTCTTCCACTCTTTAGCATGCTGTTCCTGGTTAGAGCTTTAGCCTTTCCCTTTTGCACTTCTCTTCAAGTGGACTGCCTCACCTTTTGCGATGATGTATGCTGATTTAACAGAATAGAAACCAGATTTTGTTAATGGCAAAGACATGTAATCCTCAACACAATTATAGCTAAGGCAAATATTCAGAATACGTTCTGCATTAGATTGGGAGAAGAATGCTCTCACAAGCTCGTCATTCCATTGTTTTGATGATTCATCCGTTAGAATCCAAATGCCTGATCAGGACCTTGTTACTTTCACATCAATTAAGAATCAGTCTGGGTAGTCCTTTTCTTTTAAACATTAGCACAAAGTGAGTGAGGCTGTACCATTAACCTCAAACATTGGCGTCTGAACATAGATTGATTGAACAGCTTCATATCCTTCAAACCCATTCCACCCATGAATTTTTCAGTTGCCAGCAATTCCCAATATCTCCAGTGCATCTTCTTTTCTCCAATTCTCAACCAGCGATTGAAATTGTTGATCTCATTTTCTCACAAACACAAATGCCATCTGGTAGCTGGAAACATACTCATCACATAAGTAGGTATAGCCTGGGCTACTGACTTCTTTACTTTCCTAGCTCTTGACATATAGGATTATCACTCCATCCCTTGACACGCTTCCACATGCTTTCTGAAATGAAAATGAAGGCGTTAATTCTAGATTGGCCAACATAGGTTGGCACTCCCAAATAATTTGATTGTAGGGCCTCATTATTTACATTCAAGGAGTTTACCTTCTGATTTATCCCGACATCACATTTTTATTAAAGAAAATGGATGATTTCTGTAAGTTCACTCGTTAACCCGACCCCTGGCTTTTAGTCTGCAAAATAGATTTCTGCAAGTTTACGCGTTTGTTCTGCGGCTGTCAAGAACACATAATTTTCTTATTTCTATTGCCTTAATAGTGCGAAAGTACATTCATGCTTAAATAGGAGACAAGTCTAATCAATTATTTACAGATCTTAGCAAACAACCAACTGTGAACATGAAATTAAGCGATCAAAGATATGGATTCTGATCTGGAACTTCTTCATCGCACTACTTTTGCGCCGAGGTCCATCAACCCTCAGTGCAAGATATGTCCTTGATTTCAGACTTCCTAGTTTTTTTTCCTAGGAATTTATGCTTCAACTTTTTTGTACTGAGATTTTGTATAACTAATTGTGTAGCATCAATTAAAATCTTTCAATATGTGGTTGTTTTATAATTCCTGATTAACTAACATGTTTTGATTTGCATAATCAGGGAGAATAGAGAAGATGAAGCTGTTTGCATTGACCTTGCCAGATCTCAAACTCGAAGTGTACCTGCTGTTACAGATGGAATTTTCTTGTGTTTGATGCATTAGGGAATTCAACCTCTGAAAAACTGGCTGAAGCAAAATTGTTGAATAGGCACTGAAAACAATCGATGACCCAATCAAAATTTGTGTGATAATATTGAGGAGTTCCTTGATTTCTTTGCAGTTCTGGATAATTTGTTTATAGATTTTTACTTAACACGAGTGAAATTAAATGTTTCAGAAGTTCATATTTTTGATATTGCTTTTGTGCATCTTGAATTGCTCCCGTGATTTGTGCATCTTGAATCCCTCCCGTGATACCAAGACACGGTTTCATAATTTGGTACTACCTCCGTTCTAAAATATAACATTTTTAAGTTTGGATAAGGTAAATAACTTTTATCAATTATATTTAGAAAATTACATAATTTTTAATATAAAAATATAATTTTATGAAAGTTTATTTAATAATAAATCTAAAAAATATAATTTTTATATGATAAAATATTATTAATTATATATTATTGATAGTTAAAGTGATAAAAGTTTGATTTTGATAAACTTAAAAACATTATTAATTATATATTGTTGTCGCTAAAATTTGGTCCGTACAATGAGGATTATTTTGGAAGTGTTCATTATCTTGTGTTGATGATGTAAATGTACCGAATAGAATACTTGAATGAGAAAGGGCTCTAATTTGATGTGCCTGCTCGTGGTCCCGTAGCCCTGTCCGTGGAGCCAGGCGTTGGCGCCTGATCAGCGCGAGTCGAGGATGACAGGGACTCCCTGGCAGCGGCGAGGGGATCCCTCCAGCCGATCTGGTGGCGACGCATTGTGGACCCAGCTGCGGAGTCAGGGAGAAGACAATTCTGACCATTTCTATGGAGTTGGGTTGGAAATGAAATATGCTTCCAATTTGGGCTGTTAGAAATGGATTGAATCAATAATTCATATCTACGCCTTAGTAAACAGACGGGCCTTCAAAAGTGTTTCAATTATGTCGAATTCCAAGGATCAGACATGCCTTTAAATGATTTCATGTCTAGATTTGCAGGAAAGATGGGTCTCGTTGAGCGGCATCTAGTTTGCTTATCGAAGGGTTTTGGCACATCAATTGCTACCTTCTGCAATCTTTTATTTAAGGCTAGCTCTTTAACGATCTTCTAATTCATTAAATCTTCACAGACTCGTATCAATTTCGGTCTTCCATTGCCTTTTTTGTTCACTTGTCATCAACATACGAATGGATGCCTCTTACAGCGTTGTTTATGTTTGAACTTAAGACGATGATGCATACTTCTTTCATCTTAAAATAAGTGTCATTTTAGACTTTACATTAACACTAACCATTTTTCTTATTCAAAAAATTTGTAAAACTATAATTTGTTTTATTACTAGAAATACTTTAACTATAACTTGTTTGTTTTTATATTTTTCATAATTTTTTAATAAAACAAATGATCAAACGTTGATTTCTTTTAAGTAAAAAATATCACTTATTTTGGGTGGAGGCAGTAAGATTTTTCTTAACCAGTGGCACCTCTAACCCATCTCATATGTTATTTCATACATGATCTCTTCTTGCGTGGCCACAAATTCATATAT
>BCLH01000538.1:107226-117442 GCA_001602315.1 Zoysia pacifica | reverse complement strand
AATTTACCTTTTATCTTTTGTGGCACTTCACGATGGGATAATACGCATGCCATTTGTGACAGACTGCCCCACAGAAGAGATGATTCATCGACCACATGATCTTATCCGATGTCACTCGGCGAAGCGAAGACTAACAGCACAACTCAAGCACGAGAAAATATACTACAAACTGTTGCTTAAATTTATAAAACTAAAATTTTTGAAAGCGCAGAAGCGATAATCTGAATTAAACTAGGGTCTTATGTATAAGATGACATCGAGCCCATACGATGCATCTTCTAGCAGCAAACAACAGTAGTGTGACGAGCAGAGCTCTCAACAGACATAGCTATTCTTGAGGTTGCTTCTGTCAGTTGGTCCAGAGGAGAGAGAGAAACCACCTGCACACAAAACCATAAATAGCCAAGCCTTGAGCATCTAAATGCTCAACAAGTCTTATCCGTCAACGTGGCCAACTACAGCCGACTCTAAAGATATGATAAAGCTGACTCACATGGGATGGCCATTGACGAAAACAACGCTAATATAGTGAGTTCTTGTAGTAAAAGTTTTAGCGGTAAATTTAGTTCACAAAAGGTAAATTTAATTTGCGCTATAAAACTATATCAAACATGGTTACCAAGCAATGACTATAACTAAGCAAACAGTTCATATTATTATTATTATTATTAGTTATATTTTTACTATGATATGACCTCAGTGAACAAGCGGTACTCGTTACTGTGAGGGGCATCGATTATAATTGATTTACACCAGCTAGGAAAACTAGAATTACAAGACACATACGCCCTTCTCGAAAGCCGCACGTGACCACCTTTCACAACAATACAATAGGGTCGACTCGAGGCCTACCACCCCCAAGCACATAGTCCTCCATGCAATCACCATGCCAGGTGCATCCATGGTTAGATCCAAGGCTTTTTTTTTCTTCCCACCAAAAGAGAGGTAGGGAGACGTCCAACCACTGCTGTATTGAGCTACATCAGTTTTCTGGGTTCCATTTCTCCGGTATGTATTTGGTACGTTTAAACTTGTTCAACAGGCCACACTCGAATTGGTCTTTAATGACACATATGAGGCTACCACCGTGAAGGTCCAGCCTTCTCAAACCCTCCTATATGCTATCCCCGCTCGGTCTTAGGTAGATTACTGTGTGGGATAAACCTATAACTCGTGAGTGACTTTTCATCCACTCGACTTCTATAGCTCGCGAATAACTTTTCATTCACTGGACTTCTATAGCTCGCGAGTGACTATCCATTCATTCAACTTTTATAGCTCGCGAGTGAATTTCCATTCACTTGACTTTTATCGTGAACTAAAACTTAGCCTAGCTCTACATTGAGTTACCCGTACCAACAACGCTTATTGTAGGTAATAAGGTACCTAGCATGTAATTCTATGTTTTCAAACAACTCTTAAAACTTAATGCACCACACATTAACTTTACAATACACAGTGATAAAATAAAAATTTAAAATGAGGTTAATGCACCGGAGCTTAATCGGACTTTGCTCACAGTTAGCTTCCTTGCCAAAGGAACACCTTCAAGTTCTCCTGGGATGGGTCGGGTCCAATATTATATGATATGCAAGGAATTGAGTTACGATAGTTTTTAATCTTCAAATGACATCATATGCTATAATAGCTTTTTATCTTCAAAAGAACACAATTTTAGTCATAAAAATTCATTAAAATAGATTTTGAAAACATAAAATATAATTTGAGGTGTTGATAAAATCAGAGAAAGGTCGTAAATTAAATTCCTAGAAATCTTTAGGATTTATTGAAATCAAATGAATTTATAATGATTTAAAAACTGTTTAAATACAATAAAATGCTTATAAAATTATTTTTGATGAAAATAAAAAAAAACTTATCTAAAACTGCGCACAGGCCGAGGGGCGCGTGGCCCCGCACGTTGGAGGGGCGACCGGCCAGGCGCGCGCGGCGCGCTCGGCTAGCAGAGGCGCCCTCGCCGGAGGGTGGCTCCTGCGGTCAAGCTTGACGGAGGGAGCGCCAAAATAACCTTCGCGCTGAGGGGAAACTAGGGGAGGAGTAGACGGGCCGGGGTTCTCACCGGAAGAGTGCATCCGGCGGCGAGGCACGGCCAGAGATGGACTTCGACGAGGATGCACGGGCGGTGCCATTGACAAAAAGTAGCACGAGCTTCACCTACAGCTTCCTGGAGAGGTTTAGAAGGTCGGCACAGAGGTTGATGGCGATGAAGATGGCCGGAGACGGGCTGTCTATGGCAAGGTGGCGCGGGTGCAGATGGCCGGCGGCGCGGGACTCCGTAATTCTGCAGAAGGGTCGCGGTTTTCCGGTCGATTAAAAGGTCTAGGAAGAGCGTCCAGGCAAAAGCTGCTGGAATTTGAAAGACAACGAGGAGATTCACCACCTGGGCGTGCCGGATTCGAAGAAGACTGCCGGCGGGTCTGAAACTCTGAATATTTGGGGAAACCGAAATCGGAACGGCTCAGGGAGGGAGGAGGCAAGCTGAGGTGCTGCGAGCCTCGTCGGAGGACGGGTGCTGCTGCTCGCAAGGAGGGACGGCCGGAGACGGCTTGGCCGGGCCGTTCCACGGCGGCGACACAGGGAGGCGGGTGGTAACCAGAGAGAATGAGGGAGAGACGGCCGAAGGAGTGTGGGGGTGTGGACTTCTCATGCAGGTGCTCGAGCACGTCATTTGCTTCGTGGCCAGCATGCAACAGAAGGCGCGGCGCAGGGCACCTAGCATGCTCCGTGGCAGCGCCAGAGTGGAGAGGAGGAAGAAGCTGCTGACAGGTCGGCGCCACCTGTCAGTGACTCAGTCAAGCTTAACGCTTAAGCGTTTTGGGGATAGAAAAAGGAAGAGAGCAAACGAACTTAGATGGGATTGTAACTGAGAAAAATAGTTTCCCAACATTTGCATTACGGCATAAATTGTTTGGACAGGTTTTTGCAAAGGTAAGTAAAAGATATAGAATCTTGAAAAAAGGTTAACTGATACGGAACTTCTGATTTCCTGGAACCCGTAATGTTTTGATCCCAAATCAATACTTCCTTAGCTCTATAAATTTTGAAACTTTTCAGGGTGATAAAACTTTTAAAGATGAGCAACTTTTATTTTGGAGTCAAGTTCAAAATCGAAATAAATAAAATTATATTTAATTTTTAAAGAAAGGCAAGCCTTTAGAGGAAAATAAATTACTTGGGACCTTTAAACCTCAAATAGAAATTTTACGGAAACACCTAAAATTCAAGTCTTTATAAAACTTTTATAACAAACAACTTTTCCTTTTGAAACAAATCCAAATTCAAAATATATTTTATTTTAAGAATTCAGGGAAAACAATCAACTATTTTGAAAGGAACAGTTATTTAGGCCTTTTAAACCTTAAATAAAATTTTACAAAATCTTCTAAAATTCAAATCTTTGCAAAACCTTTCGAAAGAAAAATTTTATGTCACAAGATTTCTTTCAAAACTTTGAACTCACACTTTGAAATTTGAATTAGATTTTTAAGTTTAAAGTTTACTTGAATTGTTTTAAATCTTTTTGAGCTCGGTTCCAAAATCTCGAACTTGAAGAGCTTGGCTTCTTTATTCAGAAACACGAAGTATTACAGCCCTCCCCCCTTAAAGAAATCTCGTCCCGAGATTTACAACAGAAGAGGGGGAAAATAAAACCTCAGCGAGCTTTGAGGAACTATGAAAAGTGTACGTGCGGGTATTCTTCGGTCTCCCAAGTTGCTTTGTCTTCGGGGTAGTGGCTCCATTCAACCTTGTTGTATTTCGATGTCTTAGTTCTTGTTACTCGGTCCTTTGGATCAAGCTATGGTGACAGCTTCTATGCACATGTTACATCTAGCTGACATTGGTCGGCACCATCCACCTTGATAGTTGAAAAGGCTTCCAAGTGTTCCTTCAATTGCAAAGCTAAAAAGATCCTATGCAAAGGATAGGTCGTTGGCAGTACTCAGCTAGCAATAAACACTGAACTTTGCAATGACTTGAAACACCTATAAATCAGAGGGCTAATTATTTTGAAGATCCAAAGTGCTATACTCCTTTCCGAAGCGAGATTTAAAGTACAAAGAATCACCAATAATTAGAATTGATCAGATAAGGAATTGAGTTTTCTAGAAATAAATTGATGAGATAGAGATGGAGCAAGGAGTTGGATAAGGGTTACACGGCAACAATATCAAGTAGCACTTGAGTTCGATAACAACGATACGCGGAAGTTTATATAGAGCCACGTTGATTCTCTAGATTCGAGTTGGATACAAACGAATGGTATCATGCTCAAAAGAAATAAATGAGACTACAAGGAGTGCACATATCCGTCTCTACTCAAGGAAGAAGATCAGTTTAAAAGTAAGAACGAGACTAGACATTCAGATGAGGAACTCCAAGTACAATACTTTCCATCCCGGTTGCGTACTCCAGACAATACACCGTCCGTTCAGAAAAATATTACACTTGGTTCCCTGATCAAGGTCAAATGAGGAGGTTCTCTTGTTATTATAATCTGATTTTGAGAAGCGCCTGGGCGAACAGGCACAACTCAAAAGCAAAATTACAATTTCAAGAGCACATCCACTAACAAATTTCAAAGAATTAGGATCAGCATGGAAGATCTAGTTACTGACATGATCATGGCAGCGATCATGTTTACCAAGAAGGGTTCCAAGGATCCGCAACTATAAGGACTCGATGTGGATCAATCAAGGTATCCTAGATTATTTTCTTGACCAAGGATTAAAGATACTAGGAGGCAAAACCAGTATCCTCTAGACAACGATGTTTCAAGGAGTTGTACTCTTGGTATGGTTAAAGGATACAAGAATTACACTGGGAGGTCAATAGGAGAAAAAAATTCTAAGAACAGACAAGATCATAGGAGATGGGCTATGGATGATAGCGTGTATCCTCAAGATGGTGGCACACGCTCAAAATTTTGAGTCGATGAAAGAGTTTATGCTAACAAATGGTTACGAAAGGCTTGTCAAAAGAGATTGGATTTCTGAGGCGTGATCGAGAAAGATTCCATGGCTGGCAAAGGATGGCAGCTCGGCAATGAAGGAATAAGTCGTACGAGCTGTAAGAATTATGACAAGTGTTGAGCAACGCAATAGATTTCATTTAAACACAAGGGTTGTTAATGATGGATCCAAAATAGTAATACACGATATACTTGCGCAAGATTAACAGAGATGGGTTCGGATAGGCTGCATAAACGAGGATGCATAATTCGGGAAGGGCAAGGAGTTTGGTGATATAGGCTTAATGACAGACTGTTGAGCAGCCGCAATGGATGGCCAATCAACAAACAATACTGATGAAAGTATGAAGGAAAATTTTGGAGTAAAATGTTAGAGAACACGGGGAGTAAAACAGTGTAGTGTTAATTCTGTCCCAATCTGGTAGCAGTGAAAAAAAATTTGATTTAGGCACCAATGAAGGCCGAACCAAGACTGGAGTTGAATAACAAAGTTGTAGAGGACTTCCATAGCTTTCCAACGGATATTCACTTGTCCTCATACAATAACCAGAACATGAGATAAGCTCTCTGAAAGGTGACAGTCGATGTGACAAAATTCTTCTGGACAGATTGAGGTCTTCACGTAGCTTGGACGTCTAGCAGGTTTGTCCGGCCAATCTTAAAGAGCTTTGACCACCAAACTTGTAGGAAAATAATACAACCTTTCTATAGAGTCCTTAATCTTGAAGATTGATCTAGAAAATGAGGGAGCTTTGAAATTCTCAAAGGGCTTGAAGTCGCAGGATGGTCGCATATTTATTGAACAGATGCACCAAAGGTTCCTTCGACATACTCATGATGGAGGTTGGGATGCAAGGCTTCGAATCAACAAATCAGAAGGTAACAATATCAAAAATAGAATTCCTAGAGTTGGATGGGTGACAATGATTTATGGGAAAGAAAGGCTTAGGAAAAACTACACTAGGTTGTTTCTCCTAACCTTATGGTATTGTAGGCTTGGGGAGCATTGGAAAACTAGCGTCTTAAATCTTCTCTTCTCGCATCTTCAACATGACCAAGAACTCTTCAAGCAAACTTGTTCAAGAATGAAGGCATTCTTGCGTCTGCTCTTTCTACGACTAAAGCATAGCCGCGATAACTTGCATTAGGGTTGGGTCAAGGTACAGGCATTCCTATCCACTGATCACTTAGACCTTCTTCATCTTTTTCGAGCATAAGAACCCGTCTACTAAAATTCTAACCTTCGGGCCTTCGGGCCAACAACTTAGTCTATAGAAGCATAAGTGTTTCACCAATTTTTAGGCAATCTATCCTAACTATAATAGCAGTTGAAATTCAAAGTGGCTTCGCCCTAAAGCTGGCTGGATTAAAACTTTTCAAACTTATTAAAACTTTTAACACAAGACAGGAGATTTTTTTTGATGATTTGGTTATTTACGACTTTTCAATGCAATTGCTCGATATGCAAACGTCATACGGTCCTCACCAAAATAAAACAAATCGCCAATATAGTTGATGGTACATAGCCTCGGTGGCAAACATGTTCTCTCAACTCGATTTCTACACGATCTAAGGGTCGGCAGTTAGCACACTCTGACAACAGCCACCTGATCAGTCAAAAACTAATATAGTCCTTAATTAGGCTTAAACTAGAGGTTTTCAGCGTAGTTAGCTTTTTCAAAATAGCTTTAAAGTCGTACTGTTCTCGATATTAATCTGATACCACGCTGACAGACTGTCTCACAGAAAAGATGATCCATCAACCCTAGGATCTTATTGGATGCCACTCGACGAAGCGAGGACTAACAGCACAACTCAAGCACGAGAAAATATACTACAAACTGTTTCTTAAATTTACAAAACCAAGATTTTTGAAAGTGCAGAAGCGATAACCTGAATTAAACTAGGGCCTCCTGAAGACTATGCATAAGATGACATCGAGCCCAAACGATGCATCTACTAGCAGCAAACAACAGTAGCGTGGCGAGTAGGGCTCCCAACAGACATAGCTACCTTTGAGGTTGCTCCTGCCAATTGGTCCAGAGGAGGGAGAGAGAAACCACCTGCACACAAAACCACAGAGAGCCAAGCTCTGAGCATCCAAATACTTAGCAAGTCTTACCCGTCAATATGGCCAACTTCAAAGACATGGGAAGGCTGACTCACATGGGATGCCCATTGGCGAAACTAGGGCTAATATAGTGAGTCCTTATAGTCAAGTTTTAGTGGTAAATTAAGTTCACAAAAGGTAAATTTAATTTGCACTATAAACTATATCAAACATGGTTGGCAAGCAATGGCTATAACTAAGCAAATAGTTTGTATTATTATTATTAGTTATGTTTTTACTAGGACATGACGCACTGAACAAGCGGTACTTGTTATTATGAGAGGCAGCGATTATAATCGATTTACACCAGCTGGGGAAACTCGAATTACACGACATGTACGCGCTTTCCGAAAGTCGCACGTGGCCACCTTTCACAACAATATAATAGGGTCGGCCCGAGGCCTACCGCTCCCAAGCACATGACATGGTCATCCATGCGATCACCACGCCGGGTGCATCTATGGTTAGATCTAAGGCTTTTCTCTTCTTCCCGCCGAAAGAGAGGTAGAGGACGTCCAACCACTACAGTATTGAGCTACATCGGTTTTCTAGGTCCCATTTTCCCAATATGTATTTAGTACGTTCAAACTGTTCGATAGGGCCACACTCAGAATTGGTTCTTAACGACACAGACAGGGCTACCAACATGAAGGCCCAGCCTTCTCAAACCCTTCTATACACTATCCCCGCCTGGTTTCAAGTTGATTAGTATGTGGGATAAACCTATAGCTCGTGAGTGACTTTCCATCCACTCGACTTCTATAGCTCGTGAGTGACTTTCTGTTCACTCGACTTCTATAGCTCGCGAGTGACTATCCATTCATCCGACTTCTATAGCTCGGGAGTGACTTTTCATTTACTCGACTTCTACCGTGAACTAAAACTTAGCCTAGCTCTACATCGAGTTACCCGTACCAACAACACTGACTATAGGTAATAATTCTAGGTTTTCAAACAACTCCTGAAACTTAATGCGCCACGCATTAACCTTACAATTCATAGTGTTAAAATAAAAACTTAAAATAAGGTTAATGCACCGGAGCTTGCCTCGGCTTTACTCACAGTTAGTTTCTTTTGCCAAAGGAACACCTTCCAGCTCTCTTAGGATGGGTCGGGTCCTATATAATATGATATGCAAGGAATTAAGTTATGATAGTTTTTAATATTCAAATGACATCATATGCTATGATAGCTTTTTATCTTCAAAAGAACACAATTTTAGTTATAAAAATTCTTTAAAATAGATTTTGAAAACATAAAATATAATTTGAAGTGTTGACAAAATCAGAAAGGTCCTAAACTAAATTCCTAGAAATTTTTAGTTTTTATTGAATTCAAATGAATTTATAAGGATTTAAAAACTATTTAAATACAATAAAATGCTTATAAAATTATTTTTGATGAAAATAAATATAAAAATTTTCTAAAACTGAAAGTTTGATTAAAGAAACAGAAAAGTAAACTTTTTAAGATTTTATCATGCAAGGAATAATTATAATGCATTAATGAATTATTGTATGATCTGAATTATGTAAATTAATTTTATAAATAAAATGAAAATTGGTTAGATTCAGAATGTTTTTCTAGTTAAGAGGCTCCTAGAAAAATTTATTTCACAATTTTCTGGGGGTTAGGTTGCATTTTCTATGAATTTTATAAGATTGAAAACATTTCTGGACTATTAAATAAATCCATTTGCAAATAATAAATTTTTTCCAGCTTAAATGGGCCTGCACACAGTTTTGGGCCACGGAGGCTTTTTGGCCCATGTGGGGACACAAGCCGAGGGGCACGCGGCCCAGCACGCTAGAGTGGTTCCGGCAGCCAAGCTCGACGGAGGGAGCGTCAAAATAACTTACGCGCTAAGGGGAAACTAGGGGAGGTGTAGACGGGCCGGGGTGCTCACCGGAGTGCGGCTGGCGGCGAGGGGCGGCCGGAGATGGACTTTGGCGAGGTCGTGCGGGCGGTGCCGTTGACAAAAAATAGCACGGGCTTCACCTACAACTTCTTAGAGAGGTGTAGAAGGTCGGCATGGAGGTTGACGGCGATGAAGATGGCCGGAGATGGGCTTGTCTACGGCGAGGTGGCGCGGGACATCGAAATTCTGCAGAAGGGTTGCAGTTTTCCTGTCGATTAACAGGTCTAGGAAGAGCGTCCTGGCAAAAACCGCTCGGATTTGAAAGACAGCGAGGAGATTCACCATCTGGGCACGCCGGATTTGATGAAGACAGTCGGCGGGTCTGAAACTCTAAATATTTGGGGAAACCGAAAATCGGCATGGCTCAGGGAGGGAGGAGGTGAGCTGAGGTGCTACGAGTATCGTCGGAGGACGGCGCTGCTGCTCACAAGAAGGGGCCGCCGGAGACGGCTTGGCCGGGCCGTTCCACGGCGGTGACACAGGGAGGCAGGTGGCGACCAGAGAGTGAGGGATCGACGGCCAGGGGAGTTTGGGGGCGCGTGGACTTCTCGTGCTGGTGCTCGGGCACGTCATTTGATTCGTTGCGACCATGCAACGGAAGGCTCGGTGCAGGGCACCTGGCGTGCTCCGCGGCAGCGCAGGAGTGGAAAGGAGGAAGAAGCCGCTGACAGGTCGGCCCCACCTGTCAGTGATTTAGTCAAGCTTAACGCTTAAGCGTTTTGGGGATAGAAAAAGGAAGAGCAAACGAGCTTAGATGGGATTGTAACTGAGAAGAATAGTTTCCCAACATTTTCTCTACGACATAAATTGTTTGGACAGGTTTTTGCAAAGGTATGTAAAAGATATAGAATCTCGAAAAAAGGTTAACTGGTAAGGAACTTCTGATTTTTCTGATTTCCTAGAACTCGTACTGTTTTGATCCGAAATCAATACTTCCTGAGCTTTATAAATTTTGACATTTTGCAGGGTGATAAAAATTTTAAATATGAACAACTTTTATTTTGGAGTCAAGTTTGAAATCGAAATAAATAAAATGCTATTGAATTTGTAAAGACTTGGGACCTTTAAGCCTTTAGAGGAAAATAAATTACTTGGGACCTTTAAACCTAAAATAAAAATTTTACGAAAACCCCTAAAATTCAAGTCTTTATAAAACCTTTATAAGAAACAACTTTTCCTTTTGAAACAAATCCAAATT
>BCLH01000538.1:81428-106839 GCA_001602315.1 Zoysia pacifica | reverse complement strand
CAAAAATTAATTTACTATTAAATATATTTCCCTATAAAATTAATGATAAAAAATTATAATTATTTTTTAATATGTGTTATGATGTTATTTATCATTTCGTAAAGTTTGATCTTAAGATTATGCTTATGTATTGAGAAACCAAAAAGACAAATTGCATGAGGGGGTAAATTGACCCAAAATCATGTTTTGGTGGGGTAAAGCAAATCAAAACATAGTTTAGGAGGTTATTTGGACTTTGGCTAAACTTGAGGGTAGTAAAATTCTATGACTAACATCTTCACTTATACCTTGATCCTTCTGCAGCTTCATCCATAGGCACCAAAAGTGTCTTTCTTAGGTACTACGTGGTCATCAAGTCTAACATCTTCCTCCTCAAATGTTGTAGCATTGAAATCGTTTATCATATATTTTTGTTTGACATACGTAACTCTAAAGTCCATCTCCATATTTTTAAGTTTTGGTTAGTGAAAGTATAAGGACATCGAGAATGAGGGGAAAGGTTGAATCAGTGGTCCAATGTAACTGATAATTCGCTACAAAACTACACTTGCAACTAAATCTCGAGTGAAAGCAAACCTATGTAAGTTAGTAGGTAAAACCGCAATCATACTAGTGGTAAAGGAAAGGCACACAAATAAACACTAGCACGGTATTCACCAAGAGGAAATGTAAGACAACATATAAACACAACTTGCAAAGAAGTAAATGTGGAAGCTAAACAAGTAGAGAGATAGAGATGCTCAGTAATTTCTCCTAACATCATGGAAGGACGACACCGTCCTTAGTCCTCGTTAGACCACTCTCATTGGAAATTTGGTCCCTCCTACCATTTCCAAAATATTGCTCTATAGGGCCTGCTTCACTCATGGAGTGAAAATACCCATGATCTTGACTGTCCCGGACAATACCCAATCGCAAGAACTAGCCTCCAAAGCTCAGACGCTCCCTCTTGGTGTCTTTTTCAAGAGAAAGACCTGAACAAGGACCCGAAATCCCTTACAAATATGATGACGACTTTCACAATCTTTTTGGAAGCTCAATCACCAAGTTCTATCCGGTCTAGGCTACCATAGACCAAGAGTAACAACCGAAATACTCTTTTCAAGTCTCACAAACTCTAGGAATAGATGAATTCTCTAGTTACTCTATTCTAGCACTCAAGGTATTCTAATTCTTGCAACGTGCTCTCTCCTTGCTGTCCCTTGACCTTCCACAAGTTTCCTATAGCTCTTCAGACCTTAGGCAGACTTCTCAACGTCTCACTCCATGGTTTATATACCACCAACTAAAAAATAACTGTTGATATGTGATGTAATAAGCTGTCTGATTTTACCAATTACTAGACTGTTCGATGACTCTTTTACTGGACTGTTTGATGACTCCTTTTTCACCTCAGACAGTGAAACACGTCTCTGAAATCTAGTCCATATGACATCGGATTGTCTAGTGCGTACTTCTTAGACAATGGACTGTCCGGTCTCTGATATCACCGGATTATAAGGTCACTCTTCTCTCCTGGTTACATAAAACAACTTCTCTGGACTTCATCCTTCTAAATCATCGGACTGTCAAGCGACCTCATCGGACTGTCCGGTGACTCTTCTAAATCTGAAACATTTGATCCTCGAGACCGTCTAATTTTTAACTTCATCCATTTGCTTCCTCAACACATCCTCTATCACTCAAGTTTCTTTTGATATTTCAAGAGCATTAAAAATTCTCTAACACTCATGTTACCTAAGAGGAATAGCTCAAGCCCCATTTATAGTACCAATTGTTCCTTTGAACTCATGGCCTAAAAAAGTAAGCTACATTTGGCTCTAGCTCATCCTTAGGCTTGATTCACCTTCAACCGAGACTCCATTTAAAGGGACCAATCACCATGTAAGACACCAAGGAAGCCCACCTTGTAGATGTAGATGTGGAACCTGCAAGCACTCAGTTACATATAGTTTTATTTAATCACCAAAACACTCATATATTTTAAGGGTTTATAACACTTCAATTAGCATGAAGCTTACAGTTAGCCTGGTTCCCAGTCTCATATACTAGCCCCACATCATCTGCAGATAGCATAAACCAAGGGATGTCACCTAGCATGTCTGTGTCTCTTGTGACCTCTTCCATTCCCAATGACAAAAACATAAAGCCTCATAGCCAAACCTTGTTGCTCTTCTATATTAATTGAAAAATTATAAGTGTCTACATCACATGTTCTGACACTTGTCACAATATTATTGTACAAATACTTAATGAGGTTAATGTACTTTCTTATGACTTTTCAATGCCCATGTCATAGTATTACAGGAAAATAGGAAGTGGGGGGATCACGAGGAATACCTGGTTGAAGATCGCATATGACCAAACTTCCACTGGGTCAGCTGACCTGGTGTGGGCCCGGTTAGGTTTCTTCTTTCTTTTGTTGCGCACAGTTTCGTTCGTTCATCATGTTTCAGAGAGAAAAATGCAGAATACTTGCTCTGTTCTAGACGCTTCCCCACACTTATTTCCATAAACCATCTTTTATTCCTAAATTGAAAAAAAAACAAACAAGCAAAAACTCTACCAATTGCCGGTGAGTTAATTATTATAGCGCCTTCCTAATTTAACTTTATTCTAATGCTGGACCTAAACTAATGGGAAGGATTTATGGAGTGTTCATAACCTCCTTTCCCAGGGCCATAAAAATGTGCCTAAACCTAGCTCCTACTGAGTGTCGAAGATCTATGTATTCATCTTGAAATTATTTATGTTGGACATTCAGCTCGCTCATCATCATCTTTAATTCTTCAATCTCTGCTCTTTGGTTTCGACGGTGGTGCGGAGATAAATCAGAACGCCCGACCCAGCTGGTGTCCTCTTCACCACTATCCTCGAATAGTCCTGGAGGTCCTCAGATGGGCGGCGGTAGATGTCAACGGATCCTTGAAGGGCTCGAATTGACAGACTCCGATGGATCATGCAGGACCCAGGGAAGCGTCTTTCCCGGGGTATGGAACCTCAGGGTAGAAGGGCACAAAGCACCCGTGGTAGGGTGGAGCCGCGGCGCCAAGTTTGTGCGCTTTTGGGATGATGGATTGCGCACCCACTGCGGCGTGGGTGCCCTCCCGATACGTGGCTTTGCGCCACGTGATGGCGTCCCTCCGCTGCTCTCCACAGATGGCACAGACGAGTTCGGTGTTAGGAGGGGAGCATTTGCCAGTTTGAATGGCCTGATGGCATAACCATCATTGGATGGACCCGAACTGATAGTGATGGGTGAGCTAGGAATGGACACCATTTCCTTATCTTTTCAGACAAGGTGCTGTGGGGTGCAAGTGTTCTAAGGTGGAAGAAAGATGGAGAGTGGAATGGAAGAGGAGGAATGGGATCTCTTTTAAAATTTTAACTTGGCTGCACTGGAGTTCTTCTCGGGGAGAAATCCAGCAGAGCAGAGCAGAGTCAATTGTGAAATAGCCAAGCAGAATTTCAAAATTCGAACCCTGGGGCCCACATCATAGGTTGGCCAACCTAGGGGGTTGGCTGACCCAGTGATGGGTCTTCGGGCCCCCTCCTTTCTTCGTAGCTTTCGGGACTGGTTTTGGAATTTTAATTATAGGGAAAAATATATTGAAAATGTTGTGAAAAAATTGTGGATGATTAAAAGAGATTAACTCAATTACGTCCACTTCGTCCTCAATATTTTGAACGGGCTCTAGGAAAATCTTGAGTCTATAACCATTTACTTTGAATAAAGAGCCTTCATCAATTTGGAGTGTGACAACTCCATGTGATGAGGTTTATATCACAATAAAAGGCCCTTCCCATTTACTTCTAAGTTCCCCATGCCCAAATAATTTTATCCTGGTGTTAAATAACAGAACTTTGTCTCCTGGCTTGAATTCCTTACTCTTCATCCTTTTATCGTGCCATCTTTTCATTCTTTCCTTATAGAGCTTGGCACTAGAGATCTGGAATTTTCTATTTTCCTTACTTGCTGGGAATCCATGTTCCAATTCCGGATTGCCCAATAAGCACGGTGCTTAGGTTCAACCGGAAGCTCACATATTTTCTCATAAACAAGTTAGTAAGGTGACATTTCGATGGGCAATTTATAAGTAGTTTGGTAGGCCCAAAGCGCATCATGTAGCTTAACATTCCATCCCTTCCCCATCTCATGGACAACCTTTTGCAGAATATTCTTAATTTGCTTTTTAGTTGTTTCTACATGTCTACTTGTTTGAGAGTGATAAGGTGTGGCTATGTTATGTTCAACCCCTAGTTATTGCAAAAATCCTCTGAAGATCCTATATATGAAATGGGATCCTCTGTCACTTATGACCATCCTAGGGGTTCCAAAGTTGGGGAAAATAATCTCATGGAAGAGTTTCCGAGCATGCTTAGCATCAGCAGCCCTGCAAGGCATGGCTTCCAACCACTTGGACACATATAGCCGGATTGGTTGCTTTAGCATCGGGCCCCTGGCTGGCCTCGTGCAGCAGACTTTGTTCAGTTGCCGTGCCTCCGCCTCTGGCTCGGCTCGAGGCATGCAAAAGTACTGTGCGCGCCAGGCTCTCCGCAGACAAATTTCAGTTCTGTTTCCATGGAGCCTGGCACGCAGATAAGATTAGCACATGATTAAGGTGTAGTTTACATAATATTAATATAATTAAAAATAGATTAAGCTTGTATTAGAAAAATAAGTGATATTTAACACATTTAGGTAGTGTAATTATTATTTTAAGATTTCTTTAGTTATTTTTAATTTTTAGAAGATATAACATATGCAGGTAATTAACCAAACACCATCTCTTTTTAGCCTGGCTAATCATGTGCAACCAACCAAACAAATAGATGTTGCATACATCTGACCTGGCTCACTAATACGAGCTAGGCAGGGTTGATCCAGGCTGGGTCCATCAGCCAACCAACGGACCCATAGTCCACAGCTACAAGGATGTATTCACAATCACAGAACTTGAGAAAAGGTCCAATGAAGTTAATGCCCGAGACATCTAAAAGTTCTGACTTGTAGATTATATGTAAGGGGCATAGCATCTCAGGATATGATCCCACCATATTTCTGATACTTCCAACATCTTCTAATAAATTTCTTAGTGTCATTGTACATGGTTAGCCAGAAGAACCTACTTTGCCAAATTTTAGCCTGCGTGCCAAACACACCATGTTTCGGATACTTCCAACATCTTCTAATAAAGTTCGACTTGTAGATTATATGTAAGGGGCATAGCATCTCAGGCTATGATCCCACCATGTTTTTGATACTTCCAACATCTTCTAATAAATTTCTTAGTGTCATTGTACATGGTTAGCCAGATGAACCTACTTTACCAAATTTTAGCCTTCGTGCCAAACACACCATGGTGGTCTCTATAAGGCGCAACATGGCATTTTTCAATAACCTAGTTTGCTTCTGCTATTGGAATACACTTTCTGAGTAGTCCATCAGCACACACTCGATAAAGATAAAGCTCATCCCACAGATGACGGCGACTCTCATAAATAAGCTTGTTCTTGTTTTCCCTCGTAGTACGTTTCCAGTTACCATGTAATTCACTAAATCTACGTACCATGGGTGGAGTCCATCACCTTCAACGTCATGTCATCTCGGAGGAAATCATTTATCGGTAGTTCCTTAGTGTCCATATATTGCACACACGATAAATGATCTACCACCGAGTTCTCTACTCCTTTTTTATCCTGAATCTCTGTGTCAAATTCATGGATCAAAAGAATCCATCGGATTAGATGAGGCTTAGCATCTTTCTTGGTAAGGAGATATTTCAAGGAAACATAGTCTGTGTAAACAATGACTTTTGCTCCTACAAAGTAGGACCTAAACTTATAACTAGTGAAGACTATGGCTATGAGTTCTTTCTCTATGGTGGCATAGTTGAGTTGGGCTCCTGAGAGAGTCTTGCTAGTGTAAGCGATCGCGTGATGCTTCTTATTCCTTGATTGGCCTAAGACACCCCCAACGGCATAGTGGCGAGCATCACACATAATCTCAAATGGTAGTGCCCAGTCCAGAGGTTGGATGATGAGTGTTGAGACGAATGACTTTTTCAGTATATTGAAGGCTTCCATACACTCATCGGTGTATTCGAAAGGAGCATACTTTGCTAAGAGGCTTGTGAGGAGTCTTGTGATTTGAGAAAAGTCTCGAATGAATCGTCTATAGAACCTCGCATGGCCTAAGAAACAACGGATTCCCTTCACGTTGGTAGGTGGTAGTTGTTGATCACATCGATTTTCACCTTGTCCACCTCAATACCACATTCGGACACGATGTGTCCCAAAACAATGCCTTCTCTGACCATAAAATGGCACTTGTCCCAATAAAATACAAGGTTCTTCTCTTGGCATCGTTGCAGGACTTTGTCCAAATTCTCCAAACAGTGATAAAATGTTTCTCCATAAACTAAAAAAATCATCCATGAAAACTTCTATGATTTCTTCAATCATGTCAAAGAAGATAGACATCATGCATCATTGGAATGACGCAGGCGCATTACACAGTCCATCAATATGCATACATTTCATATGGACCTGTGGGGTCGGCCGACCCTGTGGCGGGTCCTTCCTGGTGGCTCTTGTGCTGAATTCTTCCAAAGATTTGTTGGAATTTCTTTTATCTCCATGGGTTGACTCCTTGCCACATGGCTTTGCCTAATTCGTCAATTTGTTGACTTTTGTCATTTTGGTTCATTTCCTCACTTGATAAAGTTGATTTTTACTTGCATACACATTTCTCCAAGTACAAATGGAACTACATTGTTTGAAATTAAATGCATGTAAAAAATGCTAAGTTTTTGTTTATTTTTTAAGGTTCATTGGCGGCAGAAGTGATACTTAAGGATCGCCAACCTATCGTTATGACCGTGCATAAGAGACCAAGCTCCAATACCTAGAAGGCTGGGTTGGCCGGCCAGGGGGTCAACCAACCTGCCAGTGGAGCTCCTCAACCTCCACTTTAGCGGGCACCCTCCAACGGTCCAATGGGCCCCATTTACGATGGAATAAATTTTGGGTCCATGATTGAGTTTTAAAGAGAAATATTTATGCAATAATTATAGAAATGGAAGCATGATTGGAAAAAATTCAAATGCTAATGTAGTGGAAAAATTCAAATTTGAAAATTCAAATATTCAATTTAAATGTGAAATATGAGATAACTATCAAATCACCTTTTGGCGAGGAGTTGCCCTTTTAGTTCCAACAAGAGGGACTCTTTCTCCATGAATTTTAACTTGAGGATGGCTTGGGTTGCCCTAGAATCCTAGCATTTTCTGCAGATGGAACAGAAGCAGCCAACTGAGCGAATTGAGTTTCTAAATCCTATGTTGGCTCTTCATGGTGGAGGGGAAAGTCTCGAACCTAGAATTAATGCTCTCTAAAATCTTATCATTTACGGTAAGTTTCTTAGTAGTGTTTCATTAATTTTAGCTTGCCCTAAGACAAAACTTTCAAAGAAGACTGGCTAGAATTGCAATTATTGAAATTGTCATTGTTACCTTCTTAGTAGTAGGGCTATGGTTGATTCCATCCTTGCCCTCCTTGTGGGCGATACCGGTTGTTGTTGTTGTTGTTGATCCAACAGACATCTTCACGGGTCTCAGTGTAGTCATCTCCTGAGTATCTAGTGTTGCCACAGAACTCGCAAGTCAAGTGAGTGTCCAGGGCTTGGATGGATCCTATCTCCGAGGGTGGACTCCTTGCCACATGGCAGCATTGGATTCATTAGTTGGTTGACTTTTGCCATGTTGGTGTATTTCCTCACTTTATATGGTTGATTTTCACCCACATGCACATTTTTTCCAAGTACAAGTTGAACTACATTATTCAAAATAAAATGCATATAAGAAATGCTAAATTTTTCTTTATTTACCGAGGTTTATTGATGGTATAATTGGTACTTAAGCACCATCAACATCTAAGCTGCCACAAACAAAGAGTAACAAGCCAAGATACTCCTATTAGACCTCACAAGCTGTAGGGGTGGATGAATGCTTTAGTTACCCTTTTCTAACACTCAAGATCTTCCGATTCTCGTAATGTGTTCTCTCTCCTTAGTGCCCCTTGACTTTTCACAAGTTTACTATTGCATTTCAGGCATCAGGCACACTTCTCAGTGCCTCCCACCATGTTTTAAATAGCCTACCAACCTAGAAACAACTGTTGAATGGTGATGTCATAAAGTTGTCTGCTTTTATCAGTCATCATCAGACTATCCATTGATTCTCACACCGGACTATCTGATGCACCACTGGACTGTCCGATGACTCCTGTGTCACCTGGGACAGAGGGAACATATATCTAAAATTTATTCCATATGTCAACGGACTGTACTATGCATACTTCATCGGATTGTCCAGTCAACAATGTCTTTTGGATTCTTAGAGACATTTTCTCTGGACTTCATCTTTATAGACATTGGACTATACGATCTCTGATCTCATCAGACTATCCAGTGACTTCTTCTCTTCAGATTCTAGAAAGCAACCTTTATGGACTCGGATCTTCTAGCTCACTAGACTGTTTGGTGACTCCTTTTGAAGCTGAAAGTTGGAACACTTCCGTCTTATTTTCAACTTCTTCCATTTGCTTCCTTAGCTCTTACTCTACCACTCAAGTATCTTTTGAGATTCCCAAAGCATTCAAACCTAATAACACTTGTTTGACCTGAGAGAAAATGGGTTGACTCCCCTTAATAGTACCGACTTTCCTATGCAATCAAGGTCTAATAAAACTAAGCCACGCCTTGCTCTCTACCTCATCATTAGATATGATCCATCTTCAACCAAAATCCTCTTCTATGGATCATACATGCCAACCATAAAAAAAGGCACCTTGTTGACGTAGAAATAATACGTGTGGAACCTACAACCACACGGTTACCTATGATTTTCATCCCATCATTAAAACAATTTATACATTTTAAGGATTTATAACACTTCAAAGGTCGTGAAAGATTATAATATCATCCTTTTTGGTAATTGATGACAAACATAGTACGCTCAAATGAGATGACACCCAAAAATAGGAAATGAAGCACATCTCGAAAACATGATGGAAAAGGATATGGGAAAAGTACTCACATGATGTTTGAAAACACGTACCTCCCCCTACTTTGATGACTCCCCCTTTCCTTAGGCATCGATTTCTACCCCTTTATCTTCCCATATTGAGACAATTATCTTGTTTCTCTCGTAATATCACACTCCAAATTTTCCAATTTTGGGATGTGAACCTTTTTCACTAAAATAAAATAAAATTTTCAATTATTTCAATAATTTTAGTTAGTTATTTATAATTTTTTTATTTTTGAATATATTTAAAAATTTCCTTAAGCATATAGTTTTAAAGTTTTTTTTATCATCTAACTCTCTTTTATATTACATTTATTTTAAAATCATATTTATTTTATCTAAAAAGTGTGTTTTCCAAATTTTTGGAATTTCTGAAAAGATGTCTTGAAAATATTATTTTTATTGTGAAATTTGGTTTTTGAAAGGGGTCTCAAAGAAATCAGGAAATAACATTATCTCAAAAATCTTTCAAAAGAATTCTTTCGTTGTCAGTAAATAATTGACTAAAGCAAATTATAAATGACATGGAAAAGAAATCATATCATAAAAGGGAATAAAAAATAAGAAAAGAAAAAAAGAAACCCTGGCCGCAGCCCAGTTCTCTCCCTTTCTCCGTCCCATTCCAGCCCAAAAAGCCCAACCGGCCACCTCTCTCTTTCCCAGCAGAGCCCAGTGCCCCACCTCCTCTCCCCCTCTCACTGATCAATGGGGCCTGTTCGTCATCCTCGAGCTCCAGCCGCCCCAGCCAACCCCAACTGCCCCAGCCGCCCCCCAAAAATCCCTGCCAAGAAGCTCCGAATGCGCCAGGATTTGACCCTTAACCGCGCCCCACGACATCCCCGACTTGGCCGCCCACTTTCCCCCATAAGAACCGCGCCCCCGTGCCCTCTCCTCCGCAAAACCTGCACCTAGCCTCACCGTCAGCGCCACCAATTTGGGCGCCTTGGCTGCCCTAGAAGCCCTGATGTGGCAGAACCACCTCAAAAACCACAGGCGGCTCGCTTAGGATCGATCTCAGGTGATATTGAGCAACAATACCCAAATAGTACAACATGAGTGATAATATAAAATAGAGGAAACCGATTAAAGTCGTATAATAGAGTTCAAGTACTCTTAGGAGAGATAAGTTTAAAACATAGCGGAAGCGATACAGAGATAATACGACGGTTTCCTACTATGAAACATATCTTGCCCTAAGATATGCTTCATTCCTCGCAACCGGAGTTCGGTCAGGAGAGAACCGGCTCACAAGACCAGTTAGCCAAGGGTTTACCTTCCCACACTCCCTTGTCGCAACAGTCACACCAGCTTCCTGCAGGAAGAGCTACAACACAACAAAAAAGGAAAACAACAAACTGTGAGTACTAATTACTTAGCAAGACTTACACATCAAAAATGGCCAACTACAGCTGACTCCTAAGCATGAGATGCTGACTCACAGGGATGGCCATTTACATAAAGCAAAGCACTATTAGTGGATCCTTACTTTCAACTTTTAGCGGTGAGTTAAGTTCACAGAATATAAATTTAATTTGCACTATAATCTATAGCAGACATGGTTGCCAAACAGTTGCCTATGAACTAAGCAACAAATCATATTATTAATTATTAGTCGAGTTATTACTACGACAAGACATAGCGAGCAAGTGGCACTCGTTACTATGAGAGACAGTGATTATAATCGATTTACACCAGCCGAGAAAACTCGAAGTACACGATACGTACACGCTTCCCAAAAGCCGCACGTGGCCAGCTTTCACCACAATAACATAGGGTCATCCCGAGGCCTACCACTCCCAAGCACATGGTCGGGTGCATCCATGGTTAGATCCAAGACTTTTCTCTGCTACCCCGTCGAAAAAGAGGTCGGGGGACGTCCAACCACTATGGTATTGAGCTACATTAGTTTCTTGGGTCCCACGTCCCCATTATGCCTTCGGTACTGTTCAAACTTGCTCAACAGGGTCACACTCGAATCAGTCCTCAACCGACACAGACGGGGCTACCACCGTGAAGGCCCTACTTTCTCAATACACTATCCCCACTCGGTCTCATGTTTATTCAAGTGTGAGATAAAATAAAATCTATAGCTCGCGAGTGAGGTTTCTCATTCACTCGACTTCTACTGTTTACTAAAACTCATAGCATAGCTCTACATCGAGTTATCTGTACCAATACATACTCAATCGGGTAAGTGGCACTATCATGCATTCTAGAGTTCCAAATAACTCCTACAACTTAATGCATACATTAACTATACCATACCTAGTGATAACAAAAAGGATTGAAATAGGGATAATGCACCGGGCTTGCCTTCGGTTTGCTGAGAGTTAGCACACACAAGAGGAAGATCTTCAGCGACGGACGCCTCCGGAGCAACTGGAGCAAGTTGCTGGTCTTTCACGTCGTTTTCTAAGTGCACCAAATGATATGCAAGTGCGATTAGTTATGCACCTAATAAAATGCTAAGGTAATGCGATGATATGCTCATGAAGGCATATGACAAGAGCGGTATGCGAATGATTTTATGCGAAATGAGTTTATTAAACTAACATGCTCTGTGTAAGTATATGGCAAGGTTCTGATTTTTACCTAGAATGAATTTTCTATACTCTACTAAATAGTTCATAATAGGGAAATTACTTTTAAATCACCTTAATATGGTTCTTGAAGGCATAAAATACAATTCTAGTGGCCCATAATATTAATAAGACTATAAACTAATTTTTGAACAAGTTATACAATTTATTATTAAACTATGAATTCATAATAAATTAATCTCTAACTAATAATAAATAATCATTTATAAATATTCTACAGGCACATAAATTCTAATTAATTCCAAGATGACAGAACTTATTAGTAGCAGCGAAATATAAAATTTTACATTTTAATTATGCATGAAAATGATGGTATGAATGTATGTATAATGCACATTAATTAATTAATAGAATTAATTACAGTGCAGAAAATTCAACTTTAAAAGTTCTAAAATATTGTATATGATGAGAGGATTCCAACGAGTATATTATTTGTAATTTTTGGAGCTAGAATGAATTTTCTGTGATTTTTACAAATTTAAACCATTTTCTGCTCACTTATTCAATTATTTTTGCGAGAATAATTTGTAACAGCAAATGGGCCGCTTGGCTCGGCCAGCTTGACCAACTAGGCCGTGAAGCACCGGCCCAGCAGAGCAAAGCCGCGCGAGGCAGGCCTGCTTGGCCTGGACGCGCTGGAGGCCCGCTCCAGGCGCACGGCTCGGAGGTCCAGCCGGCCATGGTGGCTGACGGTGGCGCGCGCCGGCATGTCTTGCCGGAGATGGCCGGCCGGCGGCAGCGGCGGCAATTCTCTGTCCCATGCCTACCCACGGCGCGAGGGAAACACGTAGGTGGGGTCTAAGGGCGGCGGTGCTCACCGGACGGAGGTCGACGGCGAGAGGCGGCTCGGGAGCAGCTCCGGTGAGGTGCTGCGGCCAAAACGGACACCGAGACGCGGCGGCTCGAGCTCGTATAGCTTAACCACGATGTACAGAACGACGTCACGGCAGCGGTTGGCGTTGGAGAGGCCCGGGAGAGGGCGGTCACCGGCGAGGTTGGAGAGCCACGGCGGCCGGCGAGTTTAAAACTCGAATTCCCTGCACCGAAGCTCGACAATCCAACCAACAATTGAAATCTAGAGCTCTTATAAGAGTTGTGGAGGACAAACTCTCTTGTAATCGGACGGCATCTCACCGGATTTCACCGGAGAGGGCCGGTGGGTCCCAAAAACCGAATTGGGGAAAAATCCCCAAATTCGAACTGCTAGCTTCCGGGATAGAGGAGGGGTTTCATCAGGGATGCTAGGGGCGTGGAGAGTTCCTGGTCTCGCGAGCAAGATGGAGGGGAGGCGGCTCGATGAGGCCGTTCGACGACGAGCTAGCCCGCAATTGCAGACGGCACGCGCAAGCGAGAGAGAGAGCAGGAAGTGAGGAGATGGAGAACGCGGCCGATCGGGAGGAGGCCTAGAGGAAACGAGTCGGGGGCGGGGGCACGTGGCGGGCCTGCATGTGCACCGCGCGGGAGCGCACTGGCACAGGCGGGTTGGGGACGAAGGAGAAAGAAGGCGCTGATAGAGTGAGTCCCGCTTGACAGGAAAGATCCAGCCAAACATTTTGCGTGCGGTGAATGATACAGTAAACGAGATCGGAAAGGAACAAAACTTTGTAGCAAGTTTCTCCAATATGAGATCTACAACATACTTCACATGCACAAGCTTTTGCCAAGTAGGATGGGCGATATGGTAATTCGAAAAAGGGTAAATGATAAGGAAATTTGGAAAATCTACTAAAAAGCAGATCAATTAACCTGTAAAATCTGCTGAAAAGCAGAACTTACCGAGCTCAACTTGGTGGAAATGTTCTTAACAAGGTGTTCTACCATCTTACCGACATGCACAAGCAGTTTCACGAGGAATTGAAAGATATTGAATTTTAAAATTGGTTATCCGATAAGAGGACTTGAAAAAATCTGCGGAAGGCAGATCAGTAACCAAATTCGAAGCTTTGCAAGTATTACCTCCCGAACTTCTAACAATGTGAAGCTTTGTAGATCAGTAGAATAGAGATAGATGAACAAATTTTGTTTTAGAAACAAGTTGAATTCTTAATTGGATTTGAAACTACACGATTTGTAAGATAGGTACTCATTAAGGATTTGGAGTATTGGATTGGAGTCGTGTAAATAATTTGTCCATCTTTAGAGCAATTTCACACCAAACTTTTAGTTTCCCCTACTTCATAACTTTTGGAAAGTTTCCAAAAGTTTTGAACTTTCTCCTTTTTGAAAGGTTTGAAAGCATGAAATGTTACACCTGCCGCCCGAAACGCCTCCCGGAAGCCACCGAAGTGACCTCGCCATCACGCGCCCTTGCCCGGCCTTCCTCGACGTCTACTGACCCCATGGTGAGAACCTCCTCAAGCTCCTCTTTGATGTGAGCCGCTCCCCGTCGAAAACCATGCACTGTAGCGCTGGGAACGGCGAACTCCGGTGAGCTACCATGGGCACCGCCGCCGACCGGCCTGCTGCCGCCGCCCTGCCAGGCGTAGGCCACCATCGCCGTTCGATGGGCATCGGATGGCCCACATCAGATCCAGCCCCCACCATACAAATATATTAGATCTAATCCAGGCCACCAGATCTAGATCTGAGGGCCCACATGATGCCACTTCATCCATTTGATTAGATCCGTACATTTTGAAATCTAAGGCCCAAATTAATTCTGATTTCCTAATAAAAATAAACCAAGTTAATTAATGCATCAACATGATGTCATGCTGACGTCAGTGTATCCGATTAATTAAAATTATTTAGAAATTAAGGATAATTAATTTTATATTAATTTGTTAATAAATAAATATAATAATCCAATAACTAATAAATATAAATTTAGAAATTAATTTTATATTAATCTAAAAATAATTATAATAATTATTTAATAATTAATTAATAAATAATTACTCTCCCCTCCCCCAAATTATATGTCATTTTAGAGCTTTCAAGTTTTTCTGAATTATATGTCATTCTCACTTCCTAATACACTTTTTTTTCTGATACTTCTCTATCTCTATCTCTCTCATACTCATTTTCAACACATCCCACCTTTTTCACCCTCCTTGATTCTCGCGCCCGGACTCAAAACGATCGATAAATTAGGATGGAGTATATTATTTTTTACAAAAATGCCCTTGTACTTTTATTTAATAACAAAACAATCCCTACCACATGACAAATTTACATCTTAGCCCCTGGTCAATTCTATAAATTACAATTAGGTCTTCAGTACTTAAATTTAATTACAGATTAGCCTCATTAATAGTAATAATGATGACAATAAATATATAACACCATTAATAATGATAATCAAAATAATATTAATAGTTTAATATAATCATAATATTATTTATTTTCTTGTTAGAATATTAAAAATATCAAACTAACAATAATAACAATAATATAATTATCCTAATATTAATAATAATGATGATTAGATTAATAATTTTTTAATAGTAATAATGTTTCTGATAAGTATTATGAAATATAATTGTATTTCTGATATTTATTAATCATAGTAATAATGTTTTCAATAATAATGTATTAATAACGAATAATAATAATATTTCTAATACTCATAATACTAATAATAATATCAATACTATTATCAACAAATTTATTAATAATGTCACTATCAATTAATATTTGTACAAATACTAATAGTAATACTAATTATAAAAATGTAATAATAATATTATTATTTGAAAAAAAAACACTATTAATGATAACATTGCTAACACTTCTATAATGAATATAATACTACTAATAATAATTTTATTTTGTTGTTAATAGTAATAATAATTAATAATAATAATAATTGTAAGTATCATACAGTCAAGCCCTTATAAGTTTAGTAAATTATAAAATAATTCATGACAATTAATAAATTCCATTTTAGATCATAAAATTTTATAAATTAATACATCTTACTGTTTTAAATTAATATAAGCACTTAAGTCCTTAGAAATTAAGTTAATTATGATTTAGTCCCTGGAACTTATAAACACCATAACTTTTGAACCGTAACTTCGACTTAAATGAATTTTATACCAAAATGATCTTATCGAAATAACCTATGCATTCATGACATCATACTAGTGATTCTCCTCTGTTTTGTGCCTATTTATGATTATTTTGTGTTTGCTTGTTTGTTTGCTTGCTTGTTAGATGATTACAATTCGGATCCGCAATACGAGGACTTCAAGAATTAGAACTGCAATATTATAGGTGCGGCCTGGCGTAGTAAGTGGTGAAGACCGGTTCTATGCGTGCCAGCTGGTGCAGCGGGGAAAGCCGGTTAGGCTTGGATCCGCTTGGAGCGAGATGTGTGGGGAAGGGAGGGGTACTCCCGAGAACTATCTGGCACAAAAGGGGGCCTTTCCCAGGTAACAGTTAGTGCCTGATTAGGTGAAACCTCAGTAAGCACATACAAGCTAGAAGAAGCCATGGAAAAGCTTTGAAGTGATCTCCTGGCCTTTACACTAAAGGAAGTGTGCGAGTGCTCGAGCAGCACAGGCGGATTGAAAATTCTTTAGTCCACCTGAAAATAGGGGATGAAATCACTTCTCGTGGGAAATATATACAACCTCTTTAAAGTTAAAACTATCATGACAGCCGTGCTCACGGTCATGAGCATTGCATGGACCCTCACATGATTAGTAGGATTTTTGTATGGTTTGGTTGTGATTACAGTGGGAGACTGTGATTGGTTGTTATGTTAGTGTTACAACCGGGTAGGCTATAGGCATGTTGGTTTATAGGTATTCGATATCTATCACTTAGTAAATAGGTGCCTAATAGGAAGTGTGTCTCTGTTGTGTGTCTTTATGCAAAAAGAACCATATATAGCTTATCCTTGCTTATTGACATATGTCATCTTTTCCCACACTTACTGAGTACATCTCGTACTCAACTTTGCCTTTATAAATACTGCTCAGTTGAAAGAAAAGTTTAAGAGGACATTGAAGACACGAGAACTGAAGTCTTGGCATGCTGTCTCTCGGATCGACTGCTTGTGGAAGCTGCGCTACATTTAGTCTACTTTTCTGCTACATTCAGTAATTGTTTATTTCTCTTTGTTTGAGACATTGTTCTGTTTTATCATTAATAAAGTCACTTTATGTATGAAATTTGATTTTTGGACACACATAAAAGGTCACTTGGTTTTGACCTTAAAACCGGGTGTGACATGTACTCTCTCGTATCTCTCCTCCTTTGTCATCCATCACTCAAAAAGATGGCATCGTGAAGCGAATAGTGAGGAATAGAAGCTAGGGAGACAAAGGTTAGTGCAATTTTAAGGATGCACACTCTTCTAATTGTTATCTCCCATGCTTTTTTTTTAATTCCTAGTTTGCTGAATTTTATTATTTCCATATAGAATACATTTATGTTCTCTACGCATATTATCCTCCTTTTATACTTAAATATGAGAATATGTGTTCTGAGCAATGGGTACATAGTCATCTGACCTTGTCAGTTATAGATGTTTATCGTTTTTCCCCTTCTACGCATTCCTGCAAATATATCGTTGTGAAAAGCACTAAAGGTAGTAAAGCAATATTACAAAGCGCAAAATATATACTTTATTAAAAGTTAAAAACAGCATTCCGTCCAAGCCATAGAAAAAACAAGGGTAGGCCATATGGATGAGACAATGGGAAAAAGAAGATACTAAGCTTATGCATGAACTAATGTCTATGCATCCAGACCATAACAGTCACATGTATTTCAGGCAGAGGCCTAGCTATTAATATTTCATTGTCTATTACGGTTTATGGGCGAATAATTTTACTACATCAGATATTTAGATCAATATTTTTTAAAAAAGAACTATTATATTCCTATAAAAGATCGACTTTGTCTGTTTGACTCGTTCAACACAATTGTGATTTGATTTCTTCCTTGGGTTATTTAAAATAGTTCAATATTCCCTGGCCTTGTATGTCATATTTTGGTTGGGCATTTATAAGCTGCCTTTAAAATCAAATTCTACAAGAATAGCTCAGGAGAAATACAATATAAACTCTGATATACTCCCATGCGTTATTATTCCAAAGAATTTTGTTTTAACTATTATAATGGATATTCCTATTTTCTGATTATGAGTTTTAAGCTTGAGGATGGCCTCCTCATCTCCCATCCCCGCCCCCCTCCCCGGTGCTCCTCCCTCCGCCTCCCATCCCGGCGCTTCCCCACCACCACCTAGCCTTGCGCCGACCCCCAGGTCGACGTCCTCTGCACCTCTGGAGCCCTCCGTGTCTACGCTGGTTTCCCCTGCCGCCAGGTCGCTCCAAGGCGGTGCGCTGGAGAGACTCGTCCCCTGCTACTGGTGGCAACAGCCCTTGCTCCCACGTCTCCCCCATGCTGTTGGCCTCCTACCGTGACATAGTGGTTTCTTCCCAGCCAGCTGCAGCAGCGAAGGACTTCTTCGTTTGTGCCGGCGAGGGCTCCTGCTGCTACAGGCCTGAAGATTGTTCTTAATCCTAACATCCGTGTTCAGGAGAGGAGCAGGGCGGAGGAGGGCACGGTTGACTCTGACGGGTGGCAAACAGTTGTTCAGCGTCGTACTCGCCGGAACCCGCTTCGTCCTCCTCATCGCCCTCACCGCGCCGTCCCTGCGGACTTCGTTGGAAGGTGTTTCAATTGCCTCTCAACTCGTCAACAGGCCACGATCAGCAACCAAAAGACTCGTTGTTTCTCTTGCCGGCTTGGTCACCGGTCCTACGACTGCCCTCACCCCCCCCCCCTCCTCGGCTGAGGAATCGATCCGCCGCCCAGAGCGCGTGTTAGTGTGGCACCATCTTACCTCGCCAATGGATATGGAGCTCCACACCAACAATGCTCCATGCAATTCTGTCGCGCACCCCGTTTTCGAGATGCACTGTGATACATGTATCAGTCTCTGGATCAGTAGCTGATACGCACAGCATAACAGAATGTATATCGAAAGCATACTTCGAAAGAAAAGACTAACATAAGACAGGACTTTTAGTGGCCACACCATGAGGATCTCTATGATCCTACACTGGTTGACCAACTAAAAACAGGGCAGGCAGCGAAATACTAGGGCCTAAATCTACAAGCAGACTTGGAAAGCAGAACAAAACCAGCACAACACCTACACAATCCTCACTGTCTAAAACCACAAATGCAGGCGGGTGAGTACATAAGGTACTCAGCAAGCTCCAACACTAAGCAATGGTATAAATATAGATACACATTGGTTGTAGCAAGGATGAGGCAGCAAGGTCTATGTTGTCAAAAAGTCAGTTTTATGTAAAGTTCACTGCAGAAGATTTTAAAAAGGGAGTGAAAGTATTTATTATTCATATTTTAATAAGTTGGACCTGGAGAAGTAAAAACTGTTCCTGCCAGATCCTAAGTTTTAACTGAAAGGGCCTCCACTATCCCCTCCAGATACTTTCCAAAACACAGGTAGCTACACCCACTCACACCTCAAGGCAGTATAGAAAACCTAATCGTAGGGCGCCCGAGCAGTAGCATGTCAATACCGTAACAACGGCCTATCTAGAAGTATTTTTAACTCTGTAGAGGTTGTACATTGTACCCACAGGTTATGCTACTCCTGATCATTAGAGTTGCATAACGCTTACCCCACATCTACACAGTTTTTCACAGATTCCACCTAAGATGCAAACAGGGGCCATCCCTCGGAGTTTTCCAGGCCGTCGATGACGCGTCAGTACATTCTCGAAGCCGGGTCGTGAATATCCACCGCATTCACGCCTTTTTCTGGTCCCCTCCAATCCTCGGGCATTACCAAACCAAGGGCTATATCCGCGGGCTTACGCTCCCGTGACGCGGGCAATTACCATCGAAGGCCAGGCAGCGAGTCATCTCACGCCCTTCTTCTGTTCCCTTGTGTCTTCACTACCGACCCCCAGTGGTTTGATGTGGAAAGAATACGTAGAGGGCATAAGTCTTGCCCAAAATGTACAGGTTCTGTGGTTGCACGGAAATTACCAAGTTGAGGGCTAACGAACCGGTCCTTATATGGCAGGGGTGGCGGTCTCGTCCACAGCAGGTGGACCACAGCGAAGCCTACACACCTATCACCATCACCACAAGTGAGCCCCACCCTACAGCCAGAAACATCCCTTCTTCATCTAGCACCAGTCATTCTAATCCCGCCCCCTTTTATTTGTACTCACACCACCAAACCCTTTCAACTCATTTTGCACATTAATGGTATATGATGTGGCGGTGCGGAGCACCGTAAATGGGGTCCTAAGCAGATCTAGTACAAGGTAATATTCGTTTCGTAAAACTATCTAGGAACGGAATCCCTATGGCTATCAAGGATATTCCGTCAATGGTTTTCAAGGAAGGTATTCATATCTATACAACAAGTTACTGACATAAATATAAATACCTAGGAACAAGTAGGATTATTACTAACACAATGTTTCAAACCAAAATATCATGCATAGCAGAATAAATAGGCACTATAGGAGTGTTAGCAAATTATAGGTTCAATATAAGGTTAGAGCTTGCCTGTAAACTCCTTAATCTTTAAGCTTGAGGTTGGAGGCTTCTTGTTCAAGATCTCAATCTTCAATCTCTGGCTTCACGCCCAATCTACGAGCTTCTCTTTATACGTAGACCTTCTGGTTCCTCTTGAGGCTTAGACTCTTTCTTACACTCAACGTTATCTACGCGAAGGAAAAGCCTAATAAAACTACTATGAAAGAAACAAAACTCAAGAAGGAGCGATAAAATCCAAAGAACTTCAACTAAAAACCAGATAACACCGCGAAGAAAACTTAGGGCAAGTCATGCATGTTGCGGTGCCTATTGACTTAAAGTGAAGTTCAGTGAAGGGTTAACATGCATTCTCGCTAGTACGAGCAGGAACGCGGTGTGTAGCTTATGTTATTTTGTGCATATCTTAATAATTTAGAATTATTTACTATTTGTTGGCAATTAGATTTATTCTAATTGGTACTTAGTGATTAAGCTATATCGCAAGTGCATGGTGTGTGATTCCGAGAAATGGGCTCATGAATGAGTTATCCATTCGTATCGTGCACTTGCACTTATCGTTGATCTGTATTTATATCGAAGTGTCATTGTTTTAATATGTGAACGTGACCTATGATTGTATGTGTACTAGTGTGTTCTAATGCAAGGTAGATGCATAAGTATTCTAATCAGTATATGCTTATTCCTAACATGCACGTAGGTGGTCATGTATCTAGCTATTAACTATCTAGTTATGCTGCTAGTGCGAGTAGGTGACACGTGCACTAACGTGTGCTGATGTGTTGAACGTGCTTTCTGGTGACTAGTTTCTTGACTATATTATACAATTGAACTCCTACACTAAGTAGATGGTATTAATTATGGTGCGGTGATGGGCATATTATCATCATTATCTAGTTTGTACCCACTTGAGCGTATTACTTTAGGTAATTAATCATTAATTACCTAGTTTAATGTATATAGTTAAACTTTTAAAACTAGCAAGTGGTACATGTGTGGGTGAATGTAAGACAGAATGCTTATAGGCTGCTATCTAAGTATTCGTTTATTTTCTCAATACTTTAGCCACCAATGCGCAACTATTAGTCCTATATTTCTATTTTTTAAATTAGATTACTTAGTGTTACCTTGGATATGTCTACTAGTACGTGCTGAGTAGTGAATTTATGCTAAGGTGGAGTGCATCTTAGTTCAATTTGAGTTTATGCTTGGCTATGCATTATATCTAAAGACTTGCACTAACAACCGATAAAATCGCAAGAAGGAACAACGATTAAACTCAGCGAAAAGCTTACCATAAAATGAACCGACGAGATTGGATGTTGGCCGAGACTTGAACGACTTGATGTGGTGAAGTTCGAGGTAATGGTTTCAATGGCGTTGAGGATACTGAAAACAGGGTTGAGGTGTGAATTGTGGAAATCAGGGTTCTTCGGATATTCGGGGTCCACAGTGGATCCCAGTGCTTGGGGTGAGTTGGGTTTGCTTTACTGAAATTACTGTGAACTTGGGTGAGTTCACTGTAATCCAGTTGTGTCCTAGACAAAGTTCACGGTGAAACTACCGTGTCCAGTCTAGGGTTCATGATAGAAATCTGTGTTTAGGGTTGGGGTTTACGGTGTGGTCACCATGTCCGGAACTAAAGTTCACAGTGTTGAGGTTATGCCTGAGTTCAGGGCCATGGACACATGTATGCGTCTGTGTCTTTGACTGTGGACACGGGTCCGTGGCCGTGTCCGAGGTGGATACGCGAACACGTGTCCGTGTCCGTGAACCTAACGTCGGTGTAGAAGTCAATGTGAGCGTGTGCAGTGTTGTGTGGACAGCTCATCGGGTCATACGGCCCATGGGTCAGAGACCAGGGTCGCACCTCTTCTTGTGCACCTGTGTCGTGGCATAATACTGCACAATGTCTGAACCCCGGGGATACGCATGAGTTACGACTGTGTCATTGGGTGTGGACACGTGAGTCATCACCGTGTCCAGGGATGGGATCGAGGTCATAGGTGTGTGACCGTGGCCGAACTCGATTCAGGTCACAGGAACGTGGCTGTGTCTGTGACCGTGGACACACGACTGTGACCGTGTCTGGGGACACGAGGCTGCGACCGCGTACGTGCTCTAGGACACATGTGAATGGTTCAGCCGGCTACCATATTAAGGACACGTGCCAACTACCGCGTCCAACCCTGAGGGGGTGTGTGTGATGATTCTGCAATTTACAGGAATGAATAGTGATCTTGATGTAAAATGAATAGGACTAATTTGTAATCGAAACAGGAGATTAGATAGCTTTCTATAATAACAGGCCCAAGACTAAATTGTAGATAATCCATAGGTCAGAGGCTTCCTTCAAAGGTACTGGATCTAGATTTTTATGTGAAGAAATTGAAGGGCCTTGTTGCAAAAAGGGAGTTTACCATGGGGCCCCTCCAACTTTTCCCCCAAATCAGATTGGGTCCCTGGCCATTGGCTCTGGAGCGCACGGCCACAGGCCGGTTCGTCTGCGCGCGTCGTGAGTCACGGCGGCAGCCAGGCGACGGATGGCCAGAGGGCCGCGGAGCCCAGGCAGCGGAGCACCAGAGCGGCCTAGACGACCTTCCGACGGGCACCGCGAGGCCAGGGAGGCGACGCAGCGCGCCAGTGACAGAAGGATGCAGCGCGACGACGGCGCTGTACAGCCCCAAGCTGCAAGATGGCTGGAGAAGTTGGGTGCTCGGTTGGAGGAGGAGAACAGCTCGATGGTCCTCTCTGTGAGCTCAATCGGGCTAGGGAGGTGGCAGACAGCGCTGGCACTGGCCAGGGCGGCGCGCGGCGGCGGGCTTCCGACCGGGCGCGGCGTCGGTGACGCGTCGGCCAAACTGGACGCTCAGGCAGTGGAGGAGGTCGTGGAGGAAGCACAGGTTGGCACTGAGAGCTAGCGCTCGCGAGGAGGCGCTCCTGCTCGCCGAGTTCGCCGAGGATGAGAGCCGGCAGGGCCTCGGCGGCGTAGACTCGCAGGGCATGCTGTTCGGCTGGTGGGAGTGAGAGCATTCATTTCGTTCTTATCCAGGTACAGCGCGATGGACAACTAAATACCTCCGTGTTGATCATGCAGGTCTTGACGGCAAGGTGCCACCAACTTGCCGTGAAATGATGCAGCCATTTACTGTGGGCACCGGTGGTTTTGAGTCAAGAAATAAGTAGCACTGACACTAGCCAGTGGGGTTTAGGTGATTTCTCGTTCGGCAATAAAGAGTACAGTCAGACTTAGCAGTAAAGTATTTTGAAGACAGAAAAGAAAGAGCAAATAAATTTCAATAGAATTGAAATTTGGTGGGATGAATCTGTAGCAGGTGCTTCACAATATAAATTTTATGCTTTACGTTTTTCAAAGGGAATTGGTAGTTATGGAATTTTGACAGTGATTAACCATTAAGAGGCTGTATGCTAGAAGAACAGATTATTTATCCAACGGCTTGTATATTTTCTTGGAAAACTAAACTTTTGGAGCTCAGATGAGTTTGAAATTTTGCGGAGTGGTAGAACATTTTAGGAAGGACAACTTTTCTTTTGGCTCGTCTCCGAATTTGGTTTTGGTTTTGTTCTGCAAAATTCGGAGGATAAGAAGTTGTTTAAAAGGAGTAATTTAATTTGAAGGAGGTCGGATAGGATTCAAAGAAATTGACGGTTTTGGGAATCAAGGAATTCGGTAGACTTGGAACCCAAAAAGATTGAGTTCAAAGGAGTTGAACGGATTTGGAATTTAAAAGAAGTTGGTTGAACGGAATTTGGGATCGAGGACTAAGAAATCAAAAGAACGCGATAAAAAAAAGGGTAAAGAAAAGAAAACAAAAGGAGGGTGAATCACTCGACGCACTTCCAATTTTAAAATATTTAAATTTTCCAATTTACTAGGTTTTAATTTAGTGAGGTTTTTGCCTTTTGAAATAGGAAAGAGAAGAGACGATGAGAAGTAGAAAGAAAGCGTTAGGGTTATTGTTAGAAAAAATTTGAATTTCGCATTTTTAAACTTTTCCTAAAATTTGGGATGTCACAAATTCTGTGGCAGAGTGAGGGAGTGATGGCAACCAGAGCCCTAGTCGCAGGCGGCCATGTTGTCGTGGCCGCCGCCATGGGGGGGTTACTGATGGCGTGCCTCCTCCGCCGCCACCACCACCGGAGATCAACTCTGCCGGTGTGGCAGTCCCTGGCGAGGCCGCTCTGCCTTCTTAGCGAGCCAAGTGCATCCTCGACCGCTCTGACAGTATAGTGCGGGCAGCTTTTGGGCTTCGTCGCGCTCTCATCATCTCGGTGGTTTTCGATGGAGATACATCAGTGTGTTGGAATGATCTCAAGCTTGGTCAAATAACCAAGTATTTGGAAAGTAATTAACATAGTAATTACCACTAATCACGCCTTGATCGGAGGCGCTTTCCTAATTCATTTCACGGCCGGTCCCAACTGCCCCACGCCTATAAGAAAGGACCCTGAATCCTCATGACGTGATTAAAGAGAAAATCTACTCAGGAGTACCTAATCTCTACCGATCGAGAGAGGCGTGGTTGGTGGTTGAAGGTCTGATCCGACCGTGCAGGCCGCTCAGGAGGAGGAGGCAGATCTACCGCATGCTGCTTCATCAAGCAGACATGGGTCATCTACTGCCATGAGAAAGGTCATATCTGTTCTAATATCTTTTGATTTTTTGGTGTTCATGTTATTAGGCTAGAGGATCCTACCGGATTAGTGAAGTTTTAGTTCTAAACAGAGTGATTAAACAACTGTAAGGGCTCTTAGTAACTCAATATCTTAGAAAATACACTTATTGACCTTCAATAGATCAAAGCATAACAGAGTGATTATATTATTCTTATTATCCTCATATCTTTAGTACTCTGTCAACTAAAATTATGTATACCTTATTTTGGTCCTGAAATCTTATTAAGAAAATATTTGCGCTAAGAGCAAAGCGCTGATGTATTACATGCCTATGTATGAGGAGTTTCGATGACATCCTTACAAGTCATCTAAAGTTACAAAGGGTGTTTCTAATAAGAATCCACATGAGTATCACCTTTTTAGGGAACCGTATTGTGGACGGATCCAACTAATTTCTTAAGGCATCATTAGTGATGCAAGTGTATTGGGCATGTCAAAATTTGAATTAAGTCTAAGAAACTTAGATTAAGAAAATTCTATCCCAATCTATTATGTAAGAGTGCAATTTTGTTCGAGTAACATATTTGT
>BCLH01000538.1:67869-81423 GCA_001602315.1 Zoysia pacifica | reverse complement strand
TCGAGTAACATATTTGTGGTACTGTCAAACACAAGACAATGTGAAAGAATCCAGGATCAATTAATGTTTATGTTTAATGTATATTGCTCAAAGGTTATTGTTGATGCTCATTAAAGTATTAGATATTATGTGAGAAATAAGTATATTGAGTATCAATTACAATAGGCATATTTCTATGTTGCTAGCCTAAAGATTTATGACAAACCTATAGTTTAAATTTAGATCCTGGAAAGTAGTTTGTTTTCTATGTGCACATAAAGATAAATAAAAACAAACTGCACACTGGACCATAAGTGTATATGCTGTTTCCCCAATAAGTACAAGTGAGGTTCTAGTTCAAAATAAGGGATATGCATTATGAGCATTGAAGTTTCAATGACATTTTATTTGTTGTTGCAATGCTTTACTCTGGTGTAAAATCTTTATCGAGAATTGGACATTAAGATTAAGCCTTTCGATCAAGGGGGAGAATGTTAGAATGATCTCAGGCTTGGTCAAATAACCAAGTATTTGGAAAGTAATTAATGTAATAATTACCACTAATCGCGCCTTGATCGAAGGCGCTTTCCTAATTCATTTCACGGCACGTCCCAACTGCCCCACGCCTATAAGAAAGGACCCTAATTCCTAATGATGTGATTAAGGAAAAAAAGTACTCAGGACTACCTAATCTCTACCGATCGAGAGAGGCGTGGATGGTGGTTGAAGGCCTGATCCGACCCTGCAGGCCGCTCAGGAGGAGAAGGAGGCAGATCTACCGTATGCTGCTTCGTCAAGCAGACATGGGTTATCTACAGCCATGAGAAAAGTCATATCTGTTCTAATCTCTTTTGATTATTTGTGTTCATGTTATTTGGCTAGAGGATCCTACGGGATTAGTGAAGTTTTAGTTCCAACACAGTGGAGCCTCTGGCAGCTGAGATTGCTTTGCGTTTCGACTGTGAGGAGAGCTCCCTGGTTTTCCATTGAATCTCGACTGGTGTTTACCTCCTCCAAACACCCGATGAGTCGATAGCCGATCGAGTCTACAATGGTGGCTGGCCTCTCCGGGGTATGTCGTTCTTGGCGCATTTCCGGCGGTGGTCCAGGCAGGCCTTCGCCACTGGCGCATATCTCCCGTTCCTTGTTGACATCAAGCTTCACGGTGTGCCGATGTATGCCTGGGAGCTCAACACCAGCGTCCAGCTCGTCAACAGTTTTTGCTGGGTTTGTGACCTGCACCCGGACACCTTGTCTCACCGTGACGTGTTCCGGCTGACGGCGTGGTGCTTCCGGCCGGACCAGATCCGAGGTGAAGGAGAACTCATCATCTTGGAGCCCCAGTTCGCCGATGAGGATTGACCTCTGGCCAAGCGTGCCCTCTCTTACCATGTGCAAATTGCCGTGTCCTTGGTCGATCTCCGTTGACCTTAGGACGGGCTTCATCCGCCACCGCCACCTCCGGGAGATGGCCACGATAGGAGCAGTGTTCGCCGACGTCGGTGCTCGACTTCGCCAACAGCTCCATCTCCTCGTCCGCGGCGGCTGCTGTCGGCCACGATGGAGGCCAGAATCTCTCCGTGCATGCACGGTTGGGCGTCGAGCCTACCAGCCGCGGACATGTGGCGAACCAGTAGCTGTCGACTGCGGCGGGCGTCGCCTTGGAGACCCCCTGCAGGCCGTGACGACATGAAGCCAACACTAAACATTCAAGAGGTGGCTAGCTCCTCGGTCCCTGCGGTTGGTGCGACTCTTATGGATGGAAGACCGGGTGTTGAGGTGCCTCCAGCCTTTACCCCATGTCGCCCTGTCTCATCCGAGGAACATCCTGTGCAGCATCCGGATCCGGCCGCCTTGTTTCCCGCCCACGGAGCTGGGAGGAGCGGCAATGGAGCCTGCCTGTAACACTACGTGTCTCCGAATAACAAGACACTCTATTCAAATTCGAAATTTCTGAAAATCCGAGCTCGAAGGAATTTAAACCTAGTTTTAAATTGGTTCCAAATTTAAATTTTAAAATTCAAAACGTGAGCTCAAAAATTTCAATGAAATATTGTGAAACAAAAATCTCTCTTGAAATTTCTTGCAACCACTTGAATTTTAGAAGTTTTTGAAAAAAATTAATTTGAGGTTTAAAAGCTCAAATAATTTATTTTCCTTTAAAAACTAACCTGTCTTTAAAATTTAATATCATTTTATTTATTTCGATTTTGAACTTATACCTAAAATAAAAGTTGTTCCTTTTCAAGAGATCTACCAGCCTATCAAATTTCAGAATTTTTCGAGCTCGGAAAGGGTGCATTTCGAGTCTAAAACAGAAGGGTGCACTGAAAATCCGTTAAAATTCGAAAAATTGGAAAACGCTGTGGGACCCCCCTGTCAGCCTCACGCCGCCCTTTCCCCAACCTCCATCTGCCAGCGTGCAGTACAGGTGCCGCCGACCCCCCTTTGACGCTTCCGTGCATGGACGCCACGCCTCCTGTGACGTGCCCGCCGAGCCTGAGGCGAATGCTACCCCAGGTCACGCCCTCTCCCAGCTCCCTCGCTTGCATTCTCTATTCCTCTCTAGCGCGCCACTCACCTCCCTGTGCCGCCACCATCGGGGAACTCTGGCCGAGCCGCTCCGGCCTTTGACCGCTGCGAGAAGCCGCGCTCTCCCTTCCTCAAACCTCACTGCACCTCAGCTCGACCCGTAGCCCTCTAGCTCTCGCGGATTTCGAGGTTCTCCAATTGTTCGAGTTCTTCGGGTCACCGCCGCATTCCGGTCGAACCCGCCTAAAATCAGTGAGCTCCGTCCGATTCCTTTGTGATCAACACTGCTAGGCCTGTAGTGCTTCTTCTGGGGGGAGTGAATCGACCGATGTTGTGACCCTTCGAACAGGATTCCAGAGTTTCGTTCGCCACCGTCGCCGGACCCCACGACCTCGTTGACGACGCCCCTCCTCCAGCCGGTTTCTGCGCCGTCAACACCTGTTACGGCCTTCTCTATGTTCCAGTGAACCTACAGGAGCTTTCCAAGTTGAGTCCCGTCGACCTCAGTGCCCGCACGAGCTCGCTGAACCTCGTCGACCGCCGCTTGCCGTCGACAACCGCTTTCCGGTGAGAACTCTCGGTCAGTGACCCACCCACCAAGTTCGTGAAGTCCTGGTGGTCATTTTAGTGCCGAGTTTCGTGAGGTTTGCGTCGCCGAATGCTACGCCGGCGAGCCACCAGCGAGAGCCCCGCCATGGCCGGGCGCGCGAGCGACATGGCTGGTTGGCCCTGCGCGCACGGCCAGCAAGCCGCAGTGGGCCGAAATGTTATTCTATTTTGCGAAATCAATTGTTAATTGTTCAGAAATTTGTATTATCTACCAAAAATCATAAAAAATTCATATGAACTCCAAAAATTACAAATAATATACCGTTGGAATCCTCTCATCATGTAGAATATTTTAGAACTTCCAAAGTTTCATTTTCAGCAATTAGAATTATTTTTAAAAATTAAACAAAATGCATTGCACATACCGGCATATCATCATTTTTCCTGCATATTAAAAATGTGAAAAATGCATAATTAGGTTCTATTAATTAATATAGGTCATCATAGAGTTACTTAAAATTTATACATTTATATATTATTTATAAATAATCTATTACTCTTAGATACGAATTAATTCATTAGAAATTTATAATATTGCAATAAATTATAAAATTGGTCCAAAAATTAGTTTATAGCCTGGTTAATATTTTGAGCAACTAAAATTGTAGTTTATGCCTTCAAGAACTATATTGAGAAAATTTAGAAGTAATCTTCCCTATTATAAACTATTTAGTATAGTATAGGAATCCATTTTAGAAATCTTTTCATATAAATTCCAGCAGTACCTTAGTCTAATAAAGTTCCTTTTCATGAAATTATCATCATACTTTTCTTGTCATATCATCTCATATTCCTCCTTTTCATATGCATTCATAAGCATATCATCGCATGTGAGTATCCTTGTCACATGCGATGGCAAAAAAAATATTAGATATCCTTAGATGCATAACTAATCGCACTTGCATATCACTTCACACGTATAGGAAACATCGCGAAAGGACAAAATCTAGCGCTGATCGCTCCGGAGTCGTCCGTCGCTAAAAACCTTTCTCTTGTTTGTGCTAACTCTCAGCAAATCGAAGGCAAGCCCGGTGCATTAACCCTGTTTTAAATTTTTGTTTTATTACTCTGTATTGTATAGCTAATGTATTGTGCATTAAGTTGTAGGAGTTGTATGGAACCCTGAAAATGCATGATAGTATCAATTATCTCTATTGAGTATATATTAGTACAGGTAACTCGATGTAGAGCTAGGCTATGAGTTCTAATCAACGGTAGAAGTCAAGTGAATGAGAAACCTCATTGACGAGATTATAGGTTAGACTTTATTCTACACTTGAATAAACTTGAGACCGGGTGGAGATAGAGTATAGGCGGGTTTGAGAAGGCTGGGCCTTCGCGGTGGTAGCCCCGTCTATGTCGGTTAAGGACTGATTCGAGTGTGGCCCTGTTGAACAAGTTTGAATTGTACTGAAGGCATACTAGGGACATGGGACCTAAGAAACTGATGTAGCTCGATACCGTAGCGGTTGGACGTAACCCTACCTCTCTTTCGACGAAGAGTAGAGAAAAGCCTTGAATCTAACTATGGATGCACCCGACACGGTGATCGCATGGAGGACCATGTGCTTGGGAGAGGTGCGCGTTGGACCGACCCTATGGTATTGTTGTGAAAGGTTGCCACATGTGACTTCTGAGAAGCGCGCACGTGTCGTGTACTTTGGGTGTTCCCAGCTGGTGCAAATCGATTATAATCGCTGCCCCTCACAGTAACGAGTATCACTTGTTCACTGTGTCATGTTGTAGTAATAACTAGACTAATAATAATGATAATATGATTTGTTTGCTTAGTTATAGGTAATTGTTTGACAACCATGATTGTAGTAGATGATAGTGCAAATTAAATTTATTCTTCTTTGTAATTAATTAACTACTAAAACTTGAAAGTAAGGATTTACTATTAGTGTCATATTTTATGCAAATGGGCATTTCCTGAGTCAGCCTCTCATGCTTAGGAGTCAGCTGTAGTTAGCCAATTTTGACGGGTAAGACTTGCTGAGTAATTAGTACTCACGGTTTATTGTTTTTTTTTTATTGTGTGTGTAGCTTTTTCTGCAGGTAGCTGGTGTAACTGTTGTGGCCAAAGAGTGCGGGAAGGTGAGGCTTCTGCGAACTGGTCCTGTGAACCGGTTCCCTCCTCACCGAACTCCGGTCGTGAGGAGTGAAGCATGTCTTAGGGCAAGATATATTTCATATTAGGAAACTGTCGTATCTCTTTCATGTCACTCCCGGTATGTTTTAAACTCTGTTTTAAACTTACCTCTCTTAAGACTACTTAAACTTTATTGTAAAACTTAATTGGTTTTCTATTTTATATTATCACTCATGTTGTACTATTTAAATATTGTTGCTCAATATCACACCGCCTCTGGGCCTGACTTCTTGGCCCAGCACGTCCACAGCACATGCACATTGGAGCAAAGTGACGCAGCCCAGAAGGAGGCAGTTGGACCCGTCATAGCGACCCTGAACATTGTCCAGGTGATTCCCGTTGCAAGGCCTGATCTGAGGGCCTTGTCGGTGGATCACCTTGGGAACAAAGTGTTATGCTTGACGTTCTTCAAACACGGCCCCGTCGCCTGCTCCTGCCCCTCCAGCATCTTCTGTGGCCTCCGAAATTTTTGTGGATCAGCTGAAAAAATTGGTGGATTGCTTGCTCCCCATCCCTACCTTCCAGCAGGGAAAGGTCAAGGCCTCTACTGCATGCACAGCCCCACGTCACAGTACGCGGGTAGCGGGGGCTGCTCCCTGTTTGCCAGGACCTGTTCTCAACGATGCTCAACGACGGGTGATCGAAAGCCTGGGCCTCTCTTCTTGCATTGAGAAGTTGAAAAGCAATTAGCACAGGATGCTTACAGCAAGCTTTTCGAGCAACCTCTCCCCTCCCATCATATTGTGGCCTTGACAGCGATCTTTGGATGGACGCCTGGGTCTGAAGAGCAAGATTCTTCCGGCGGTTGGCTAGCCTCAGCCTGCTGAACCTGACTGGGTCGCCTCTTTTTCTGTTTCCCCACTGGATCCAGCCTCTTTTTTTTAATCTGAAACGCTCGTGGCCTAAACAAGCATAGTCGCCGTAATTCGGTGGGGGATGTAATTCTGGCAGCTAATGCGGATCTAGTGTTCCTTCAGGAAACAAAGGTCGCGGTGCTCAACCAGCACTTATTTCTGTCAGTGTTTGGCTCCAACTATGACCAGCACGTTGCTCTTCCAGCTGATGGTAATGACGGTGGGATTGTGGAAATCTTCTTGTATTGTTATCAACACTCGTGTGAACAATTTTTCGGTCTCCATCCAAATTGCTGAGCAAGAAGATCGTAACTGGTGGATTATAGGCGTGTATGGGCCTCAAAGTGATGATGATAAGTTGTCTTTCCTCAATGGCTCAGAGACATTCGCTCCTTGTGCGCTGGTCCTTGGCTTGTGTCTGGGGATTTTAACCTCATCTACCAAGCAGAAGACAAGAACAATCATAATCTGAACCGGGCGATGATGGGGAATTTTAGAAGATTCTTTAATGACTCGGACCTGAAACAGATTCCTCTCATTGGGTGAAAGTACACCTGGTCCAACGAAAGATTGTCCCCTACCCTTGTTACGCTGGACCGGGCATTCTGTTTCTCGGATTGGGACGAGATTTTCCCTGAAGCCATCCTACAGAGTGCGGCTTCGGTAGTGTCTGACCATTGCCTGCTAACCCTGGGCTTGAAGGTGAACACCAAGGGGAAAAGAAGATTTCATTTTGAGAGTTTCTGGCCTAAACTCCCAGGTTTTTTAGAGGCGGTGCAGCAGAATTGGGCTGCCATGAACAGCTCCTCCTGTGCAGTGGAGCGCCTGTTCTTAAAGCTGCAGCGGCTCTCAAGAGGCCTGCAGAGCTGGTCTCAAAGAAAAACAGGCAACATCAGGGTGCAGCTTAGTATGGCTAAGGAGATTGTCCATCAACTCGAGATTGCACGTGATCACAGATCACTTTCTTTAGAGGAAGGGCTTTGGAAAAGGCTCAAACATCTCTGTTTGGGACTAGCTTCTCTGGAACACACCATTGCATGGAAGCGTTCCAGATTCTCTACTTGAAAGAAGGTGATGCAAATGCAAAAATTTTCCACCAGCAAGCTCGGTATCGCGGTAAAAAGAATTTTATCACCAAGCTTCATGACGCGGGGCAAGTTCTTACATGGCAGCAAGAGAAGCAGGATGCTGTTTTTTATTTCTATGCCCCGCTTCTGGGGACAGCTGAGGTCAGAAACTGCTCACTGGATCTTCCAGCTTTTCACTCCCATCACTTTGATATCACTGCTTTGGAGACCCCTTTTACTGAGGAAGAAGTCTGGGCTACAATTAAGAGTATGCCTCTAGAGAAATCGCCGGGACCGGATGGCTTTACTGGGCAGTTTTATAAGTCTTGCTGGGAGATCATCAAAGAAGATGTGATGTTAGCACTGACTGCAGTTCAGCGTGGGCATGTTTTCAAGTTCCGGCTCCTGAACACGGCGTTCATCACACTTATTCCCAAGCTGCGAGATGCAGTACAAGATAAAGATTTCCTCCCCATTAGCCTTATTCATAGTTTTGCTAAATTGGTAGCAAAAGTCATGTCTAACCGACTTGCCCCATTGCTGCCTGATTTAGTCGCCATCAACCAGAGTGCATTCATCAAGGGGAGAAAGATTCATGATAATTTCTTGCTGATCCAGCAATTGACCAAACGCTTACACAGTCAAAGGCAACCGCATGTGCTGCTGAAGCTAGATGTCTGGAAGGCACTTGATTCTATTTCATAGTCCTTCCTCCTTGAGGTGTTGCAACAACTGGGGTTCAAGAGGTGGTGGTGCAATCTCATCAGTTTGCTACTCTCATCTTCCTCCACACAAGTCTTAGTGAACGGTCAACCGGGAAATATCATCCAGCACCACAGGGGTCCTCGTTAGGGAGATCCCCTGCCCCCTATGCTAGTTATCCTAGTAATGGATGTGCTTAATTCTCTTGTGGCGCATGCAGTTCAGGAAGGTTTTCTCCAGGCCCTGGCTGTCCAGCAAGCTCAGCATCGAATCTCATTCTATGCGGATGATGTTGTGATATTCCTACGACCGACAACAAATGATCTCACCTTAACCAAGCAGCTGCTTGAGGTTTTTGGTCACTGTTTGGGTCTCAGAACTAATATTGCCAAGAGCTCGGTAATCCCAATACACTGTACTAAGGAGGACAGAATGCGAATTTCAGAAATCATGCCTTGTGAGGTTAAAGATTTCCCTTGCACTTACTTGGGCCTTCCCCTCTCGGTTCGGAAACCAACCAAGGCTGACTTCCAATTGCTTATTGACAAGGTCACTGATTATCTCCCACATTGGAAGGCCTCTCTTATGAATAGGGCAGGGCATCTAATCATGGTCAAAACAGTGCTTACAGCAGTTCTATTTATTTGATGTCAGTGCTTGATCTGCCTAAATGGGTTATCAAAGCTATTGATAGGATCCGACGGAGCTTTCTTTGGAAAGGGCGAGAGGCAGCAAATGGCAGAAGCTGTTTAGTGGCCTCGAATCGGGTTCAGCAGCCATTACAGTATGGTCGACTCAGCATTCACAATCTGGAGGTGCTGAACTGGTCTCTTCGTTTACGCTGGCTCTGGATGGAGAAAACGGCTGTCTCACGGTCTTGGGAAGGACTATCGGTTCAGGTGCCGTGCAATGCCTGAGCCATGTTTCATGCGGCAGTGCTCTCTAAGGTGGGTAATGGGTTGGTGGCTAAGTTCTGGACGGATAGCTGGCTGGATGGCAAGTCCTTATCTGAAATTGCCCCTCATCTAATCGCCACCATTCCGAAGAGAGCTATATATCAAGCAGCAAACAGTGTCACATGCCCTCACAAATAGAGCCTGGACGACTGATCTAAGAGGCACTCTTACTGTAAAAGTTCTAGTGGATTACCTTCGGGGTTGGGACTTGATCGAGGAGGTTCATCTACAACTGGACACTGTTGATCATCATGTATGGTGCTTCATCCAGTCTGGGGATTATTTGAGCAAGTCGGCTTATGCAACCTTCTTCATTGGCATGATCAGGTTCGCACCTTGGAAGAGGATTTGGAAGACCTGGGTACCCTTGGCTGTGTGGCTGGCTATCAATGATCGATGTTGGACAGCCGATCGACTTGCGAAATGGAACTTGCGGCATCCTGCAGCTTGTAGGATGAGTCAATTCATCTCATTGTCCTGTGTCTTCTCTAGGCAGGTCTAGTTCTTGGTCTTACAGCGCCTTGGCTTCAGCTTCTCCGCCCCACAGGCCACAGTCCAGCATTTCTCTAGTTGGTGGAGTGAGGCGAGGTATTCCCTCCCAAAGGAGCTCAAGCGGGGATTTAACACCCTTGTCATCCTTGTCGGTTGGGTAATTTGAAAACATTGCAATGATTGCATTTTTAATGGAGCTGGGCCGGACGTCACTTCAGTTCTCTGGACAATTGACCAGGAAGCTGCCTTTTGGTGCATGGCCGGTGCTTCACAGATGCAGTCCTTGCTCTCATGGTCGTTGAGCTTTTTATCTGTAGTTGTGTGATGTTCACTAGGTGGCGCACCTAGTTGTTAAGGTGTTTTTTCTGTGTGTGTTCGGGAGGGGATGATAATCCCTCCTAGGTCTTTTGTACTTTGGTTTCTCTTTTTCTTAATGAAATGAGATCTCCTACGAATTCGAGATTAATAATGGATATTCCTTTTAAAATCTTACTGTCTAAAAGCATCTAGTACATATTAGCTTAACAATACAGATGTAAAATACATTGAAAGTAGTAATGAAAATTCTTCCTATTTTTTGTGGCAAAGGGTATAATAGATTTGTAAATTCATAAAATGATAGATTACACATGCACTGTTTCGCTGCTGGACCACACGTTGCTACTAAGTTTACAAGTAAGACCGTGCACACTATGCGCCTGCCGTGGATGTGACGATTGGCCTTTTGACGCCACAATGCGTGGTCAAGGCCCAGAGAAGGGTGATGAACTCTCCGCCCTCCAGCAGCGCGGCGTAGTGTCCCTGAAGGTTCGCCTCCTCGGACATCGCAGGAGCAATGTAAACAACGAGCTCCACCCAGAGCTCAGTCAACGCCTTCCAGATACTCTCCTCGCTGTCGTTGCTCATCGCCGACTCGAGTGCCGCCGCAAGAGCAACTCCCTCCTCCACGGCGCTGCCCTCTTTTTTACCATTGCCGGCGACGGAGACGGTCCTCCCCATCCGTTCTAACCAGGTTCGCTTCGGTAAGAAGCAGTAATTGCCCCAGAATCCCAGCCTCCTCGTTAGATCCCAGACCATGGTCCTGTACACATGCTGTGTGTCGTTCCAATCGTTCGGAAGAATCTCCGGGCGAAAGGCTACCAGGTAAGCACAATACCGAGATAGCGTTATCGCCGCGATGCGATTCTGATCACCATCGGCTGCTCCATTTGGCTGCTGATGCTTCGCCTGTAAAATGGTAGTAGCTATGTACCATGTGAGGATGACCTGGGCGATGCCCTGCTGGTCTCCGCATTCAGAGGACTGGTGCGCCGTGTACTGCCACGCCGTGCTGTTGCCAAGGGTCACCATTCCACCTTTGCTGATGCAGTCCGTGAGATGCTTGATGAGGGAATCCTTGGCTGCTGCCGGCAATGGTGATCGTCGCAGTGTCGCCGGCATCCAGAAAAAAGCTGTCCTCGTCAGGTTGAGCTGCCTAAGATGCAGAACGTTTTCACGTTCTGTGAACCATCTGCGTACAAAAAGGATGCAGCGGATTGACGAGGCAATGACGCAGCGGTAGCTGCTTTTGCCTGCGGCCTTGACGTAGCTGCAGACAAGCGACACCACGAACCAATTGGAGAAGAGGAAGACGAAGAACTCGGACAACTCCTCGTAGAAGTAGGCGACGAAGAGAAAGAATGTGATGCAGAGTTCGACGGCGGATAGAAGCGCCGGCGGCGAGAAAAGGACCTTCCGCAAGAGGCAGACGACCGTCTTCACCACGTCAAACGACAAGACGTAGTTGTCGGTCCTGATGCTGTAGAACGTCCCCCGCACGTCACCATAGCCGCCGGCTACGACGGTCAGGAGACACACACAGCCAACGGCAGCGGGGAACAAGAAGTAGTTGGCGACGAGGAAGAATGGGCTCGCGAGGACGACGGGCTCGAAGCTGTGGTAGCATTCGCAGAGAAATTTCACCTCGTCGGCGATCACGCAGAACAGCTCGTCATTGCGGCGGCGCTCGTCGTGGTCGTGGCAGCGGCAAAGCTTGTCGACGAGGGCTTTGCAGGCCTGGGTCTCCATGTCGTAGTTGGGGTAGTCTCCCCCCGTAGGGCCCTCAAACCGCCGGCGCAGAAGCTTGTGCAACGCAAAGGACAGGCAAAGGTTCTTTGCTTCTTTCGGTAGTTCTCCTTCTCTCCAGATCTTCCGTATGGTTATTACGCTGTCCAAGTTGGTGCCTTGAGGAATGACTAAAACGTAGCCATTAGGACCGGTCCTCCTCTCGATGTTCTCCTCGCCCATCACGGCGAACTCGCAGGAGTTGCAGCACCTCGGCATTGGAATCTTCTGTGTATATGCGCCGATGATCTCCGGGTTCCGGCCGGCGGAGAAGGAACGTCTGATGACCTGGTTGATGACGAACCTCTGCGCCATCTTGGCGACTGCAACGGCCCAGATGACTCCGAACACAGCCCGTCGGCCTGGGCTCTTGATGTTCGAGAACACGAGGCTCCCCAGCCACGTGATGCGGGCGGCTTGCTCGGAGGTGCTGGTGTAACCCATCTTGGGCACCCACACGGCCTCCGTCTTCTTGCGAAGGAGCTCCACGAGGAGCATCCACGTGAGGATCAGCCGTGCCCGCGCCGGAAGCTCCAATGGCATGATCTCTGTGACAATGGTCGACGTGGCCACGATAGCCCCGGCGGCGTTCTTGGCCTCGGAGAAGAGGTATGACATGATGGGAAGGAAGAGGGAGATCGCGGCGGAGCGGGCAACACGGATGCTGGGTCCGATTTGCCGGAACATGGTGAGGTTGAAGAAGAGCATGCTGAGCGTGAACATGGTAATAGAGGTACCGATTATTGACGCCTTGTTGGTGTCGTCGGTATAGGGAGCAGTGATGTTGTAGATGGAGGCACCCACATTTCCGTCGCTGCAGTATGGCAGGTTACTGGCCAAGAAATTTCCCCTCCTGTTATCCGAACCCATGATGTTGCTGGGGCAAAGGGAAGATGTTAGGGAGGAGTACGTCTCTGGGTCTAAGCGGCACACATTTATCAATCGGAGACCATACAGCATCGTAAAGAAGAAAACCAGCTTCTTTGGTGGTTAAACACTCAAAGAACCTAGTCAATCAGCACCATGTCTCGATTTTCATATAAACAATTACTCTCACCGTTTCTAAATTGTTATAGCTGTTGATTTGTAATATTATGTGGACCATTTGTTCTATTAAAAAAAATTAGTTTAATTTGTAAAATTTTATGTTGTGATTCAAATAACTCTAACGATAAATCAAATTATAACAAAATATATGATATTTATGATTTTTTTAACAAAATGAATAGTTAAATTTAATGCGAGAAGCTAACAGTGACAACAATTGAGAAATGGAGAGAGCATATTTAATTGTCAATTGTTTCATCATGTGTACCCCAAAAGCAATTTTATAGGAATTTTGCACCAAAAATATTTTCACTAACGCTTTTTTTTTTAATATTTCCACCTAATTTTTGAAAAAGACTTTTTTCAAGTATATCCACCTAATTTAACTACCGCTGCCAGAAATAAAGATGTACGTGTTTAGGAAGTCATACATTATCGATGACTCCCTATATAGCTGCAAAGTTCAGCTCATCAAATCAATAGGAGTCTTACCGGACAGCAGCGGCACCACACCACGGAACAATTTATTTCAAAATACCATTTTCTTATCCTCTACTTTTGTAAAATAGCATATTGCAAATGGTTGTTGGAATTACAATATTTATCCATCAACTTAAAAATTTATATAATCTAAAAACATGTAGTATATTAATATATTGAACAATGAGTATAAAATTATACTTTCTCCGTTCCTAAATTATTATCGCTGTTGCCTTCTAACATCAACTTTGATCATTTATGCGTTTAAAAAAAAAACTTTGACCATTTGTCTTATAAAAAAATTAATTCAAATATGTAAAATTTAGCTCACGATTCAAACAAGTTTAATGATAAAGCGAAGTATCAACATATGTAATATTCATCAAACTTTTTTTTAATAAGACAAAAAGGCAAAGTTGACATTAGAAGTCAACAGTGATAGCAATTTAGGAACACACTAGAAAATCTGTGCGACAATTGCCGCGCTTTTCGTGTATTTTTTTGTTATGTACCTATAGTTGAAACAGTATATTTTAAATTTATTATTTAACAAATAGAAATATAGTTGCTTTGACATAGAT
>BCLH01000538.1:14850-64360 GCA_001602315.1 Zoysia pacifica | reverse complement strand
CACCACTGCACCGCGCCACCCTGCCGCCACTGCTGCCTCCCTCGCTACCGCAGCCACCTTGCCGTCGTCGTTGCACCACCGCTGCACCGTCTCCTGCCGCTCACCGCATCCTGTGCCACTGTTCACTATAAAGTTGAGTGAGTGAGAGAGAGAGGGAGAGGGGTTTAGGGAAGGGGAGGGTGGAGAGAGATTTATGAAATTTTGAATCGTGACTTGGGATAGTATTTTTCCTACGGTTTTTAAAAAAATAGTAGGGAAAGTAAGAACTTTTCCTACGGTTTGTAAAAATACAGTAGAAAAAGAAGAACTTTCTCTACGGTTTTCCAAAAAACTATAGGGAAACTATGTTTCCCTTAGAGTTGAAAAGAAACCGTAGGGAACGAAAATATTCCGTAGAAAAAATAGAGGATTCTAGTAGTGAGAGATCATACCTCTGCGTTCTAAAATGTCTTAGTGTATACTGCCATTGAGAGAGGAATATGCCATCAGCTCTATGACCCACGGAAATAGCAAGAAAATGATGAAGTTGGCCTATGTCTGTCATAGAAAATTTATTCCAAAGAGCAGTAATAATGTGCTGAAGAAATTCAGTGGATGAAGCAGTGATAACAATATTATCGACATAGAGTAGAAGGTATCAACACATCAGAGCTACTGATATGTAAATAACGAAGTATCTTATATTTGGCCTCGACAAATCCAAGGGAGAGGAGGTGTGAAGCAAACCTGCTATACCACGCATAGGGCGCCCGCTTCAATCCGTAGAGTGATTTGTTTAGGTGACTTGTAAAGGCACTTTTTATATATAGCAAAAACATTATTATATTATTTCTAGACAACCATAGTGGTATTTTCTAAAATGTCTCATAAATGCCTTCTCATGCATTGTCTCTAGAAAAATAGCGATACTTTTGTGCATCAACTCTACCAAATTAGAGACATTTTTAAAGCATACTGCCACGCCTTTACAAACAAAGAGGCACTGCTATATATATTATAAAAAATTAATGGTTGTGAATCCTTTACCTCATAGAGAAATAACTTATGTAACTTTGCTAGCCAAATCAACCACACATCACAAAGTGTCTATGTTTGAAGTATTACTGGTACTAGTTACCAGTAAACTAGTAAAATAGTGCCTCTAAGTATGCACAAGATGCCTCTAGTAATGTCTCCATAGGATATATTCATTTTTAACTTGTCTCAAAAGAGTGCCTCTACGTTCATTGTATGTAGAAACTCACGGAATGCCTTTATCATTCATAGACACTTTTTCTTTCAAAAAACTCTCAAATTTGCCTCTATGCAAGAGACATAAGTGTCACAAAAATATGCCTCTACAATATAGATGAAGATAAATTAGAAAATGCTTATAGCAAAGTGTCTCTACAAGCCACCTTTCTTGTAGTGTGTACATAATCTGGTGAGATGAATCCTGAAAACCTGATGGCTGCATGCAGTATATTGTGTCCATTAAAGTGCCATGGAGGAAAAAAAAATTTGACGTTCAACTGATGGATTGGCAAATTATGAGGGAGAGCAACGGGGAATTGTGGCCCAATTGACAACAGGGCTGAAAGCTTCATCAAAATCAATTCCCCGCTGTTGAGTGAAATCTAGCTCGCAAAACCTATTGAGCTTTGTAGCTATCAAGAGAGGCATCAGCAAGCAATTTGTGATGGAAAATCCATTTACCCATAACCAAGTTGACGCCAGGACAGCGTGACACAAGCGTCCATTTATGAGGAGGCATCAAACTCAGACTACATTGTGGTGCGCCAGTTCAAGTCCGCCATTCCATCATGAAAATTCCTTGGCAGGGGTGACAATGCTGTTGCATGGAGATTTAGCTGATCAACTGGTTGCGCAAAACCATACTTGCCACGAGTCCACATGCCATGGGTGTTGGTGATGGGTGAAACTTGCACAGCCTTGGTCAGGATAGCGCGACCGGTGCTGCTGGCAACAGCCTGTACATGAGGAGCAGCAGCAGGAAGACCGGCAGCGCTGATGTTGAGGCCAAGGCCGAATGCTTTTGGGAACGAGGAAGAACAGAAAGCTCCAATGCTATTCCCCGTGTAGCAAACGTGATGCTCGTGTCAGGGTGTTACATCCCAAAAATTAGAGGCAGCTAAAGACATAATTAAAATCTTAATTACATCAAAATAATTTTTTTTGCATATTTGGATTCTCTGGTGTTCTCAATGTCAGATTGTATGCTTGAGTGAATCGATGACGGACATCACCATGTGGAGATTGACAAGAGAAGATGACTACATCTGATCACTTTTTAAAGGTGTGAGGCAAGCACACCCCCTTGATCATTTTGATCCTATATTTGTAAATGAACTTAAGTGCCTAAAATGTAGGATTAATTTGTGCATAATTTATATCACTAAGATTATCATTGGGGAAATGGTAGATGATTCCAATTATTATTCATGTTTACTTATTGAGCTATTTAGTATTCTTTCTTGTAACCATAGGTTGGGGGCATTGATGGGTTAATCTATAGGATTGCGATGCCATTTATGCCATCGTGGAAGCATGCTTAGCTGCAGGTCAACAACTAAATATAAATATTAATACACATCTAGTAATTACTAGTCCGGTTAATATTGTGTAGAGGAGTCTTGATTGATAGATGATTAGAGTTAAGAGTCGGTGACGACGGGTTGTCATGATAGTTAGTTCATGACGAGGATAATGTTGACAGATAGATGGAGATAGGTGGAGATTGATTTGGGAGACCCATCACATCACATAAGGACATGTACAATTGACTCTTGATTTAAGAAAATATCCTACGACCATGGATGCTGGTATGGGACAGCTATGACCAAATAGTTAGTTGAAAGCTATCTCTTGCCTTCTAGGAGTAGTCTGTATGTATAGATAATACATGTAGTGGATGTATCCAGAGGGACCTCCATCACTATGGTGTTGGGCCTAAGGTTTACTGATACAATGAATTGCATCCCTGGGGCTTTCACCCAATATAAGGAGGACTAGCCGTTGGGGTGTTAGATCTTGGTAAACGGGGAATCAATACTTTTTAGGAAATGCAAGAATAGAAGACGGCTAGTGAAAATGTTTTATGTGATACCGATGTACACAGTTTGTGAGTGCACAGTGCTAGCTACACCACAGGTCACTCACAATCTATGGGGACAGCATACAAACTCTGCAAAGTAATAAATCTATTCGAATAGTCGTGCTTGCGGCATCGAGCTCCATAATGATGGATCTTTGTTTAGAGTAGAATAATAAATGACTTGCATTGGTCTTGCATATATTGATTGCATGATTAGATGGAGATTTGTATTCACGACTCGGTGGTCACGAATTATTAGGAATTTTTTACTTCAATCTATTAATTCTCATTAAGTAATTTTAGACTGTCCAGTGCTCTTTTATGCAGAATTTAAGATGTATTATCCCATCCTTCTTTGGCCATTCATCTATTATAATATTGTGAATATTATTAACCCATATAGCTTGCCTCCGTAAATTTGCTTTCAGATTTGATAAAGATTCACGGTAAGGAATGTTGTTGGTATTTCTAGGAGATCAACTTCCAGTCAAATGCCTATGGTTGGACATGGGAAATTCATGCTGAGATATTGATTTCTTGGTTATTTTCCTTTGTTTGCAACTTTGAAGGTATTTTTGTACGCCTTTGAGCCAATGTGTTGTTAAAATTTCAAAGTAAATTAAATAGTTATGTTATACAGTTGTGATTTCATTGTGTTATTAACTTGCCACCGATCATGGGACAAGTACGGTAAACATCAGATTCTGGGTAGTTTTAACAACCAGGGATGCGGCACAGGGGAAGCTGAGACGCTTTAGGTGGCCGTGCACCAGAAGGCACAGCTGAAATGTACACGGTACAAGCCCATTTGCCACAGTGCCATGCACATCGATGGAGAATGGTGGACCTGCGGCTGTCCCGATGGAGGTAGACCTGCATGTACATGACGAACTCTAGGCAGCACAGATGCATTATCATAATCACATAGGAAATCCAGAGTAGTAGGTCGTAGGTCACATAGGTGTAGTGGACATATCCCGAGAATGAAAACAATGTCTCATAAAAAACAACATGGCACGAATGTTAAGGCAGTTTGTATGAAGCTCAAGACACCTATAGCCTTTGCATTCGGAGGAGTATCAAGGAACACACACAGGGATGACCGTGGAGCAAGTTTGTGGGGAGGCATGGAAAACATTTTGGAATAACATGCACAACTGAATACACAAAGGTGTTCATAGGATGGCTGGGCCGAGTATAAGCTGCTATACAGCATCAGAAATCTGAGAGTTTTGGTGGGTAGCTGGTCGAGGAGGAAGGCTGGCCTGAAATGAAAGGGAGCAAAGGATGTTGTTGATAGTGCGAATTGAGCATTTGGCCTTGTCCTTTTGTTGAGATGTGTATTGTGTAACGGCAGGACATGCACAGCACCACACAATGTAAAGAAAAGAATTGGTGGGCCAGATAATTATCAAATTCATGGCCACTGTCACCTTGAATATTCCTTATAGTGGTGCTGAATTGTGTGCACATATAGGAGAAAAAATTATAAATCGCAAAGATCGTCTCAGACTTAAGACGGAGAGGGAAGGTTCAAATATAGTGAGAGTAATCATCAAGAATAACATGGTAATACTTGTAACTAGAAACACTCACAATTGGAGATGTTCACAAATCACAATGTATCAAGTCAAACTTATTGAGAGCTCTAGAACTAGAAGAACTAAAAGGCAAGCACATATGGCGTCCAAGTTGACAAACATGGCGAAGATGTTCAAGACATCGATAATGTTGGAGCTAATGAGCTTGGAGAGAGCTTCATGGCCAAGATGTCCGAGACGGCAATGCCAAAGAGAGGTGGGTGTAGTGACAAGGGCAGTGGTGCTTGTCAGGCCCATGAAAAAAGGTCCAACTCCTATGGCTTGTGATGGTGAGTATACCATGAGAAAAATAGCCCCACCTTGCTAGTTCAAAAAGGGGTAGACTAACTAAAATAGCTAGTGACCCAAAGCATACTAAGCCCAGGGTAACCCTTTTACGCAAAGCGTGGACGAAAGTTTAAGCGGGTTGCTGTGTAGGTGTGGCTCACGTAGCGTATGCATGGGCATGAGTCGTATTTGGGTCTGGGCTATTACGTACAGAATGATATCAGAACTGACCTTCATTGTATCACAGGCGCATACGGGTCAAGGGCGCAGATACTGTGTGCATGGTGGGTGGGCCCCACGGGGTCACGACATAACATGTATGCTGACACTGATGTATGATGTGGCTATGGAGGATCGATCCTGTCTGTCTGTCTCTTGTGCAGGTGAGTTGCATCAACGAGTACATCGAGTTCTTTGAGGGTGGGAGTATGTGAGGTTCATGGAAAAAGGTCCAACTCCCATGGCTTGTGGTAGTGGCTAAACTATGAGAAAATAGTACCATATTGCTAGTTCAAAGAGGGATGGACCAACTTAAATAGCCAGTGATCCAAAGCATAGTAACTCCGGGTTAACCCTTTTACGTGAAGCAAGGATGAAAATATAAGCGGGTTGCTATATAGGTGTGGCCCACACAGCTTGTGCGTGGGCTAGTCGTATTTGAGCCTGGGTTGTTATAGTGCTGGTCAAGAGCGGAAAGAACATGTATAGGTCGCTGGAGTTATTGCACCTAGTGATCATGCTCTTAGTTTGCAAGTCCTTCGAAAAAGGCCAAAAGTGGTCAAATTCAATAGAGCAATTATTATAAGTGGTAAAATGGTGAACTGAATTAAATTTTTAATGATGCTAGGAGAAACCAAGACATCATTAAGAGTGAGTTGCCGGCCTTGAGAAGAAAACGAATAAGACCCAGTGTAGGTAATGAGAAGTAAGGCCTCGTTACCAACAACAATAGATGGAGTGCTTGAAGGGTGATCAGAGAGTAGAAAGAGTACCAGCATTGGATGTCATATGTGATCGAACACCGGAGTCGGCATACCATTCAGATGGAGCTGGTGGAGGGTTCAACGTCATTATATTGAAAGGTTGCCCCAGAGATGCTTGGTCCCATGACTCACTTTGCATCAGATTCCATGGTGCCTGCTGAGGCACCTAAGGCAGGGGAGCCGACACAAACAACTGTGGAGGTGTGCTCCCCGATAGTAGTGACCTTGGTGGCTGTAAGGTGGCAGACCATACATGCCAAAGGGAACAACATGGAGAGCCAGTTGAGGATGAGGGGCGCTGGCATAAGAACAATCATACGACCACATTTGTAGTGTTCCTGCCAATGGATGAGCAAAGGATGGGTGCAGCATTGGAGCACTTCCAGCAGCATATGATGGTTCACCCGAATGGTCGATGTTGCTAGTGGTGGCATTGGAACAGCTGACATGGTGTTAGCTTCATGACCTTTGAAGTTCCCTAAAAGATATAAATTAATTTTGGTGATTGAGTGAACACTAACCTGTGTGGTTATAGGTTCCACCCCGCATTTTTTACATGAACGTGGTGGGCTTCCTTAATGAACGACAATGATGATCCCAAGAAAAGAAGTATCAGATGAAGATAGATTAATGCTGAGGACTAGCTAGAGTCCTAGTATTGCTGGTACTATTAAGGGGGCTAATTCATTTTGTCTCAGGTCACACAAGTATTAGGAGGTATAAATGCTCTTAATAACCATAGAAAGTAAGCACTTAAGATAGTAGAGGAAGCATGTTGGATGAAGCTGAAGACAAGGAAGCATATGTGTGAAACTTAAATATTTCTGTCTATATGTGTGAAACTTAACAATTCATGGTGTGTGCACTGTGACTTACATTTACTGAGGAAGATTATGTATGAAAAATGTATATATTTACAATTTAGTACTATCATCTATTTAGATTTACTAAACACACCCTTAATAATTATATTCCTAATATTTGCAGCTAACCAAGCGGGTACAAGGTAGTGAATTGTATAAAAATCAACTCAATGATGTTGTAGCTCTGTTGGTCCGTGTCATCATGCATGAGTTTATTCATCTATTAGGTGCATATCATGATGCTACGAGTGATGTGGCATTGCATCATGACCTTGCTTGTTGCTGCCAAAAAAGAAATGATGTAGAGTTAATTTAAAAAAATTTTAAGGATGAGCAAAAGAGAGATGATGAATAAGATAGGAGTTGGCCAGTTGTTGAAAAAACTTAGGTGTGTCTTTTCTATGTGAATCTTTAGTGGGTGAATTTGTGTATATATATGATTTAATATTTTCTTTGTCAATATATGCTCTTGTAGCTCCGAACGAAATCTGTTGTATGCATTTAATTTGTGTGATTCAAATATGACATCATCATAGTTGACACTGCTACTCCCTCCGTTCTTTAATTATTGTCGCCATTCACTTTTAACATTAACTTTAACTATTCATATTATTCAAAAAGTTTGTTAAATATTATATATTTTATTATAATTTACTTTATTATTAAAGCTATTTGAATCACACTTTATAATTTTATATATTTAAATTAAATTTTTAAATAAAACGAATAGTCAAAGTTAACGTTAGAAGTCAAAGATAACAACAATTAAATAACAGAGGAGTAATCAAGTAATCCAATGTGGGCCAAGCGAAGTACGGAAATCGACTCTAGTAATCTAGAGAACAGTATCATCCAACTAACATCATCAAAAAGAAACACCAGTGTTCCAGTTACTAGTGTTGATACCTAACGTCATAGTGCTAGACACTGGTGTGTAGAAAATCAGTGTTGTTTCTCCTAATTTCATGGTGCCGAGACTGGTGTCGGTTACTTAACATCACATTAACCAATGCTGGTGGGTAGTGTTCGGTCTCCTGACATCATGGTGACCGAAACTGATGTGACTAAGCCGCGTGTTGGTCCCCTGACGTCGTGTTAACTTGTGTCTTTATTATGATATCAGCTTCCCGAGACTGATATTTTACTTGTGTCGGAGGCTTTTGAGCGACACTGCTCGTACCCATACTAGTATCGTGCGAGCACTGTTGCACACTTTGACCAAACACTGTAGTACCTTCTTACCTCACATTAAATGGTCTTTTTTAGTAGTGCTAACTATGAGCTTCCATTCTTTACAAGCCGACTCCAACTTCCATGCAACAAGTAATAGTACACTCAAACGCAACACTAGCAAATACACGTCAGAATAGTGGCCAAGTGTGCTGCCTGAGCCAGACAGCTTTGGTCACGATCGAGCCAAACAAACACTTACCAACTACTCTCTTCATTTTTTTAATTATTATCAATATTATTTTTAAACATTATCTTTAACTATTTGCCTTTTAAATTATATATGTTTATAATTTATTTTATCATTAAAGATGTTTAAAACATGTCCTATAATTTTATTAAGATGGTTGATAAAAGATGAGGTAACAACAAGTAAAAACTGAGGGAGTAGCTCTGCAGCTAACGGACATACCTGCGCTACCAGAAAATGGAATTTTCGCGAGCGAGGGTCGGACAAAATATTCATGTGTGGCAATTGTCAGGTAAAATCAACAATGATTGGAAGCAACCTTCATGACCTACTTGAGGACGGCCTTATGGAATGATGCAGGACATAAATTTGTTGTTATGGTTTTTGCATTGTTGTTTCTTTGTGATGTGGTTTTTTTATAGGTACGCTAACCACGAAAATTAGTACATGTAAAAAATAATTAACCTGTATCTTGAGAAAACGTGTATTCCACCAAGGTTACATATGGCTACTATATTAGTCAATTTTATTTTGGTGTGGACCCATAGGACGATTGTATATTGAAGCATTTGCATTTAAAAAATCATAAATAACAAAATCATCTTAAAATAAATCTACTAACAATTGGATCTAATTCCAGCTGATTCATTTTTAGATAATTCAATTTCCTCTTTCATTCATGGAAATTGATTCAATTCCAAAGAACCAAATAGGTCCTAATAATTGAAAGTGTAACATGATCTGCTACTGTTCCATTGTGAGTGTCCATATCCTAAAATATTATATGCCCTCAGTTATTTTATCGTTATTGTTAGAGTAAGTTGCTAAACGTGTCCATCTTTCTATAAAGTTGAGAAACAACCTCTTTAAAATTCATTTCATATGACACAAGACTGTCTAGTACATATCTTCATCGGACTGTTCGATGACTCTCTCTCTCTCTTTCTTTGGATTCCTAAAGACATCTTCTCTGCACTTTATCTTTGTGGGCACCAGACTGTCCGGTGACTCTCTTCATCTAGCTCTAAAAGACATTCTCTCTGGACATTGAACTTTTGGCTCACTCAACTGTCTGGTGGCTGCTGAAGCTGAAATTTGAGTCGTCGACTTCAACTTCATCCAACATGCTTCATCTACCATCTTAAGTACTTTCTAAGATTAGTAAGAGCATTCATACCTCTTCACACTTGTATGACATAAGCGAAAAAATACTTAACCTCACTTAATAGTACCAACATTTTTATAAACTCTCTTACTAATCTTTAGCCTTGGTCTATCTTCACTTAATACTTCTTTTTTTGGGATTGTCTTTGTCATCCACCGAGGAAGTCTACCATATTATTGTAGAAAGTGCGGAATGGAACCTACAACAACACAGGTTACTTATAGCATTCAATCATCAAAATCAATTTATACCTTTTAAAAAAATTCAAAAGTCATGAAGTTAACAATAACATTATAGGAATCAACACTATTATCTCAAAAACTAGTGCCGATCAACATAACGTCTGCTGACTGGTGTCAAGCTGATGACATCATTGCAACTGACACTGGAGTTTGTGTTACCGCTTTCGGTGCTAGTGATGCCATTAAACCGACAACGGTGTTCTCTTGTTACCAGTGTAGGTCTTCATGACATCAGAGGTGAACACTAACATTTGTGAGACCAGATTAGTCAACAAGACTTCTGCTAATTACCGACACTGGTTTGTATGTCACCAGTGTTGGTCAGGATGACGTCATTAGCCTGACACTGATGTGGGAATTCAGTGCTAAGTTCTTGTAACCAACACTGCTCATGGCTCACAGAAGTGTTATATGACCAGTGTCGCGCGTTTTGATCGGTATAGTAGGCCCTTATGGACCAACATTTTAGGATCTTTTTGTAATAATGAAATAATTTCGCGTGTATATATTCTTGTGTGTAGCACCAGCTACGCGTGTTTTGACCGGTATAATAGGCCCTTATGGACCAACATTGTAGGATCTTTTTGTAATAATGAAATAATTTCGCGTGTATATATTCTTGTGTGCAGCACCTGCTATATAACCAAGATGCCCATGCCAATCATATTGTTTCCACGCTAAAAATGACAAAATTCAAGTTAGCTGATGAAAAGCTTTAATTTTCAGAGTGCATATTACAGTATCTGAATGACGACCTTGTAAGTCCTAATAAATTGTGGTATTTGTCAGGTATATGTCGCGGTACAATTTACCAGTAGATGTCCCTGCAGTCGATGAGAAGAAGTGCCATTGTCGGCGAAGACGACGTGATTGCAGAGCACTGTCATCTCGTAAGGCACGCTGTAGCACAGCCCTACTTTGAACATCACCTTGATCATGACTCGCAGGTTCAGGGGGATGCTCCTGTTTGGCCTGTCGTAATCCGACATATCGGGCCCATGCTCCATCCAGAAGCCCCGGTCTTTCTCCGTCGAGAAGCTCAGGGGGAACTCGGTCCTGTTACGCGGTGGCTGGTAAACCGGAGTAGGGAACCCGGTTTGGAACAACCAGCCGGAACCATCTTCCATGCTGGCGCTGAGCATGAGGTACCTTACCCCAGCGTAGCGGCTCGGGTTCGTTGCGACGAGGGTGAACGCCCAGGCTGCTCCATCGGGGGGGCCGACGTGGGCGCTTGTGGCATGGGTGACGGAGAAGCTCACCTTCGCGGGCCGGAGGACGATGGTGATGACAATGCCAAAAGCGGTAAGGGCCATGATCCCGAATATAGCTGCTAGGATGGACTTCTTGGAGCTCCATCGGAATGCATGGCAGCTAGGGACACCTCCGGTCTCCATGCTCACGGCAAAGGATAAACTATCGTATCTCTGTGAGGGGGGGTTGGGGGGGGGGGGGGGGGGGGGGGGGGGGGGGGGGTGGCTGCAATTGGATTGTAACATTGTCATGTGTTCACGCTCTATGGAAATAGTAGTGCCCATTGTTTAAACGCTCTTTCAACATGGACTGGGGCGTCAGAAGGAAAAGCTAGGAAAAGGAAAAGGAAAAGACTGGAAAGAAAAAGAAAGATATCTAGGTCGCTGCATCCACTTAGTGCAGGAACAATGACGTTGTCTTATAAGCCAATTATGCATGTCGACATGTAATCTGTCTTTTAATAAAAAAAAAGGCTTGTAATCTAAAGGCAAACAGCCTCAAAGGTGTCAGGTCCAAGCAGATGGATCCACATGAACCGACTGCAATATATACAATGGTATTAGATTCCAATGATAGCCGACACTGAAAAGCCAGAAGAAGCACCTCGATGTGTAAAACAGTTTTGGTTTCTGACAAACAGATGGCTGCATAACTTTGTCCTATCGGTTCGCAGTACGAACTCACTGTAATTTAGTGCTATGACACACATATTATCGTTCACGGGGCATATCGTTATTTTTTTTCTACTATGTGTACAGTAACGCAGAGGTGGGAATACTTATTCATTATTAAAAAAACAACATTACTTTTCTATCATATTCAAGTACGAATCATCATATGTATTGCGGATAGATGTCCAGAAATGATGGCAAATGATGTCTTCTAGATGCTTGGGACTTACCGCAATAAGTGATGATTGATATATATTGATGAAACTGACAGCTTTTCGTTCATGTTTGTTGTTAATAAAAAAATGATGCTTGTTTCTCTATTGCAGGCCATCTACTTTGCTATTCACTGCCTTTGTACCTGGGCTGTACTACAGAAGCTAGCTTCCTAGGAATTGGTTCCAGTGGCATATCAGTAATTGGAATAGGTGACCAAGTAGTGTTTTCCCAAGCACATGAATTTTATTTTCGTTTTTCATTTTAAATCTTAGGCTGTTTGCATCGTAAAATATAGAAGCCGGGAGTGTTTCAAGATGGTTGTGTTACTTTGATATAATCATCTTGAATTTTAGTAAAACCTTCCCTTATAAAAAAGTTACTACAAGCAATTTTTTCTATGCTGTTACCATGAATGGAGCGGCGATAGTGGAAGTGAAAAGGAGGTCAGATCCTTGCACTGTTAGCCTCGCTCTGTTCCACCATTTCAGTTCCCAATCTTTAAGATGTCCAGTAACAGATCCTCAAATGCTCCCCCCCCCCCCCCCCACACACACACACACACGCACACACCTCATCTGCCACTGCAATATAGGAATGCAAATAGATACCTAATAAGTAGTTATCAGTCAGGACCCTAATATATTTAGGTGATGAGTTTATACTACGGATATATTTCTTGTTTATTTGGAATTTTTATGGGTCACGTGTGGGCCGACCCACGGACTAGAAAACTGTATTCGTACCACATCCCCACTGGCAGAATATGATTCATTTGAGCGCGGTTTAGCCAGTGGCAGAATTGGACAAGAATTTAAAGGACATAAATATGACAATATTTTTGTTTAAAAAATAAGAATTTGTATCCATATCCTTGATTCAAGTGGTGGTACTGTGACTGTTGTTGGCTTTAAAATCATTTTGTCAGGTTGTACTGTTATGTCAGCTGCTTGCAGCTAGTTACCATTACTTCTTTGAAGCTACTCTCTCCTCCTCAAAATAAGTGTCCTTTTATATTTTCAACAATATACCTTTGGTCATTCATCTTATTCATTATTTTATTATCAAATGATTCATTATTTTTGTACGTAAACTTATATAAGTTGAACGGTCAACTGTTGATATCAAAAAGTCATAAACATCATTTATTTTGGAATGGAGTGAGTTGTTGTTTTGTTTAGTCATACGCCGTGAAGACCAGGCCATAGTCCTATCACATGGAAAGCCCTTATTATCGTACTGTCAAGTATTGAAGAAACAAGAAAAAGAAAAGAAAAAAGAAATGTAAGTTATTCGATAAAGAATCTTGCCATTTCCTCGTGCTTGAGATTTGCTATATTCCATCACTGACAGATACAATTAACGGATTCAGATGCATAACATGGCAGCTGTTTTTAAGTCTTAGAAAAGGCATAAATAAAGAAAGTGGAAGATTCAAACACCAGATATACAAACAGCTTTACCAGTAAACATCGGATGTCCATAATTTTTCTATCGGCCATTTGCAAAACCAGTTTTGTTTCCAAGTCAAATTCTAAAAAATTGTACTCCTTTTTAGACTCTACAAAATAAAACCTGTTTTTCAAATCTTAAGAATTGTAAGTCTTATTCTGTTAACGGTGTTAAATATTACGCAACAAAAAATATATGTCCTTGCAAATCTGATGCTTTGTTGTTTGATTTTGCAAAATTGGTTCTGTTTTCAGCAATTTGCATTTATCATAGTTAGATGATTTGTAACAACAACGTAAATATTTTTTAATTTTCATTAAATGTGTACAATCTAATAACAACGTTCGGGAGAAAATGCAAAATCTGTCTGCTCCGGTTCACCGCCCGGTTCGGAGATAGCTAGAGGCAGTCTCATCCTTTCCTGCATTCCACATTTTTTTATCTTGAAAAAAAAGGTTGACAACTAACTGATGGTGCAAACAGGACCAAATGGCAGCTTTAGATTTGAAAAACATGACCAACTTTGCAAAGTCGAAAAAAGAGGATCATTTTCAGTATTAGACTTGAGAACAGGAATGGTTTTCAATTGCACCACTTTCCCCATTATCCTGAAGGAATATTCAAATAGAATATGTCACTACAAGAAAAAAAAATTTAGTCACCAAGGTATTTAGTCACTAAATGCGTAATATTATTGACTAAAACTATTTTGTCACTAAAAACTTTGGTCGGATTTTGGTCATTAAAACTTTGTCATTATATGTATATAGTAACCAAGAATTGGATATATTGGTCACTAAAACTAAATTAACAACTAAAGAACCCTTTGTAACTAAATGCTTTTATCAACTAGTGAGCATATACTTTGGTCACTGAAATGTATGTCTATAATAAAAACAAAATCTTGGTTACTATTTGTCAATTTTTAGTGATTAAATTACTTGACCACTAAAACTTGGTGGCTAAAGATCAATTTTCTTGTAGTGTGTGTACCAATAAATAGATTTGTTTAAATGAAGCTTTAAATTAAGAACCATTCTAAATTTACACAATTCAATACTCTCTCCATTCTTTAATTGATGTCGTCGTTGATTTTTAAATTCAACTTTGACCATTCGTTTTATTAAAAAATTTTTGATAAATTTCATATATTTTGATATAATTTGATTTATCATTAGAGTTATTTAAATCACAACTTAAAATTTTACACATTTGAGTAAATCTTTTAAAAAAGATAAATAGTCAAAGTTGAATTTAAAAGTTAATGACAACATCCATTACAGAACGAAGAGAGTATGTGCCACTGGTACTTTAGTGACAAATGGAGCCCAAATAAGTTGATCACCACTGATGATGATATCTACGGGTTTGAGAAATCTTGCAATGGCTCATAAGAAAATTATTCCTTCCTTCTGACCACAGGTGAGAATCACCAGCGCATGCATGTTACATGGGACCATCTTTAAAAAAAATTGTCCTGTCCCCCCTTGCTAAACTTTATTTTTTATTTGGTGTCGCCGCTTCGACGTGGCTCTATAGCTAGCTAGCTGACCTCTAACCTGTTGCCCGAAGCAATGGCGGAAACGGGTCACTCTGAGAGCCAGAGGTGCTCACTCGGTTCGGTGCGCTACGCCGTCGCATTTCTTGTCAGCGTTGTCGCCGTTTTGGTGGTGGCGAAAACCTTGTCGACGGTGCTCCACCAACAGCAATTGAAGCTGGTGATCAACGAGGGCTACGTGGAGGTGGAGCGCTTCCCGGTGCTGCCGCCGCCGGGGAACCTGACGCTCGGATTTGGCGCCGTGGCCTATAACCCAACCGCCTACGACATCACATACAGGGAGATTAAAGTCCAGTTCCTCGACGTCGCGTCGTCGCCGCCCACCGACGTCTACAGCTTCGACGTCTCCTACATAATCCGCCTCGAGTCGCTGGCGTGGGAAATCGAGGTATTCTGGGATACCTTGGTGCCGAGGTTGAACAAGATGCCGTTGAGGTACTTGACCAAGATATACGACGGCGGCTTCATCCAAGTGGCAATGCGGGTGCGGGCACTCTCACCAAGTCGCCGCAATCGCCGGCGAAACCCAACTCGACCAGCAGCGTCGTCTACTACTGCTGGCCGGTGGTGCTAGGCTTCTACGACGACATATCACGCAATGACGTCTCGTGCCAGCAGCAGGCTGAGCACTGATACATGCATCGGTTATACTTATCTTGGTTAGTAGTCATTCTCTGCCTTAAATCCGCTCTGACGGTGATACTTTACTATCCGAATTGAATTGGATTTTTTGCCAAGTTGGCCATATGGTGCTTTCTATAATAATAATTGAAGGTGCAGCTAGATCTGCTACTCTTGCATCGCGTGAGTGTCCATGCCCTCAAATATTATATGCCCTCCGTTATTTAATCGTTGTTGTTAGAGTAAGAAATTGCTAAACGTGTGTATACCATTCTTCAAGCACTTAGTTTGAGGCTTCGATCAGTTAATTCAAGAATTCCCAATAGCTATCGGGAAATACTCCCTCTGATTACACTATTAACTTCTAACATCAGCTTTTACCATTTATCTTATTCAAAAAATATCCAACTCTTATAGACAAATAAACTCATCCTTCCCTGGTGAGACCACAGGATCTGCAGTGGATATGCTACCCATTAAAAACTTTCATACTCACCAATAGCTTGTACTTCAACAGGAGGGGCGGTAATACTTTTCCATTTCTAAAGAAAAGCTCGTGCTCTCAACAGAAAAAGGGCAATGTTTTGTCTTGTAGTCTCAGCATACCTCCCCAATAACACCCTCTCCATGCACTTCAGAAACAACAGTGCCCCTTGATCGAATGATCCAGTGGCCTAAGTGAAGCTAGCAGGAAGAATAGTAGACGATCATCTAGCATGCATGCCTTTGGTACTGACAGGTGAATAGAGTACGAGAACATATTTCTGCGCAATCGACGCCAAGCTTCATGATGTTCTGGCACAAAGAAAGCAGTGCTCCTACCTGTTAATACCAGACAAGTCATGCCAATGGTCGAGTGAGATGAATTACGAGAATGGTCTACTTCTGTCATGACAAGTGTCCACATGCATGAAGAGTCCAAAATTATGATAATGGCCTTTGTAATACAAAGCACAGACCCAAGGAAGTTACGCTAGTTTCACATTTACAGTAACAACATAGTATGAAATGTGTAGAAAGTCATCATTTACGACCATAACACCACCTCTCCTTCGCGAAATACACAAATGGGGGTAGTTCAGGATATAATTAGCTGAGATACCTTGCAGTCGTGAGCACACGAGTCTTCATCATTCCACTCCGTAAACACCTTAGATGCTCTTCCATCCACAAAAGTAGTCCATCTCGAGGCATATTGTTGTCAGTTGGCCTTATGAATGATTTTAGTACACAAGGAATCATTTTTGCATCTGGTAAGTTGTTTGTGCCAACATAGAATTCATCATTGGAACAATTATGGAGAAAAGTTTTTGGGTGAAAACATAAGCCCATTGAAAATACCATGCTCATTAAACTCACTATGAAATTCTTTCATATCTTCAACTATGCTCCAGCGTTGATAAATGCACATTTATACAAACATCCATAAAATGAGTAGCCCCCCGATTATTCTATGAGCAGATATGCGCATATTGGCATCATGGTCTGCACTAGAAGGAAGCTGAGCATTGCAAAATGCCAAAAGCGATATGACAACTTTGTGGGCATAAAAATCTTAAAACCAAGATCATCCTCTGCTGACTCTAGCTAGTTGATCTTCAGAAACCCCCCTTGCATAAAGTTCTGAACATTTCAGGGAAGTTTTCAGACAACCAGCCTTTGAATGAGCACTAGAAATATTTAACTCCGTTGAAGTTTGATATGAGGAACCAGTAATTCATTTGAAAATTGGAGAATTTAGGTAGTTCGTAAAAATGGCTACCTAAACATCCCATGTAAAGAAGCGCACTAGTGAACAATGACAGGGTTTGCAGGTAACAAATAAGACAAAAAAGATCACCAAACTAAGTATTTTACCCTGTAGAAATGTTTCCTGAACTTACTTTGTTCAGTTACAAAGAACAAATGTTACAGGTGTACACCAAACTTTGGCGTTGGAAGAGTTTCCAAGTTGCTAGGTCAAGCATAAAAAGTAAGGTCGACTGTCATTACTACTTGTCTAATATGTTTGGCTGGATACTTGGGTCCCGAAATACTTTGCGATGCTTAGTTAACATATCCTCTTGCAGAGAATATTATCGACGTTTTGAATCACCGGCATAGTAGAATTAGTGTATCGAAGAGGGATTCGTGCTCGCTTCTCGTTAAGGTGGTCTAGCCACTGTGTTGAAGTATAAGTGAATTGCTTACCTTTCCTCATCAGCTTAAGGTTTTGGGTCAACTAGTTGGTGCATATAACTCAATATAGTATCAGAGCCAGAGGTCTCGAGTTCGAATTCTGGCGGATATGATTTATTAAAAATAAATTGTAGCCTACTCTTATAAGTGAATTGCCTACCTTTTCTTATCAGCTTAAGCTTTTAGGGTCAACTGGTTGGTGCATGCAACTCAATACTATGGGAGACTTAAGAGATTTAGCTTGATTCGGGTTGTCGCGGAGACATAATACCTTATGTCCAAGGGTCAAGATGTATAGTATATACTCGAGAATGGGTTACAATGGCGATAAAGTTCTTGCTAAGCAAGAACCCTAGAGTATGAAATGGGCTACAATTTGTCTGTGCGGTTCTCTCTCTTTTTTCTTGTTACTCATGTCTATAGGGGTCCTCGACGAGTCTATGGAATGAGCGACCCCTTGACTGGTGGGCCGCAAGCAACTCGAAGTTTATTGACTAACGCTTTCTAGGTGCCAGGTCATCTTATCGTCGTTCTCGTCTTTATCCTTTGCCCAGCGCTGGTGAGACAGACAGCTTTTTCATTCACCGTCTATCAGACAGCTTTTGTCACACAATGTCAAGAATTTTTGTACTGTCAAAGGTTGATCGTCGAATGCGGTTGCCCGTCCCAGAGGTCGAACATGTAAGGCGGTTCCCAACCCTAAGGTTGATCGAGAGGAACAATACCTGACCCTTGAGGGTCGGATGAGCCTTGGTCTGGTAGAGTCGATCCACGGCCAGCGAAGTGATGGGCTGCTCTTCGTGGTTGGGCTTATTGATTGGGCTGGAATCATGGATATTTGGGGTATACGGTCCCAACAAATATATTCACCTGTAAAAAAAAATAACTAACCTGATTGCCAATGGATATTGTATGGACGACACATTTAATATGTCTGATTGCACAACTTGAATGGAAAAAAAATAATTTCTCAGAATATTATGGAATTGATATGGCAGCCAAAAATTGGTCCATATGTAAAACAATAGGATACCTAGACGCACGATGCCACTCGGAGTTCTAAAGATGGAACAATTTCATGTCAGTAGGATAGAACAATTACTGTGACACCCTAGCACTCCTCGAGCCCAACCCTCCAAGATTTCAAACGATCCTGATCCTTATATTCAAGCCCGGGTACCCAAAATAGGAATCTACATTGCTCAGTTCTGCTGTCATTCTCTGTTCCATTAGAACAGGCACGTGAACATGGAGAAGAGCACTAACTAGCTCGACAGCATATGTAAACGATTCTACAACGGCAAGTGTTGTGATGCCATGAAAACTCTGCTCTACGTCATTAATTCAGCAACTACTCTACGGTATATGATAATGACTGACTAAAATTTACTAAAACGAACTTGCTCTAAATCCTCAATTGAGAACCAGACGAGCTACGATATGGTAAGCAGCAATCGCAAAATTTAATCAATTCGTCACAATCCACCGATCAAGAAAAGAAAGCAGACCGGCTGGACGGTCACTTGTCGGTTCTTCTCGCAACCATCAGGAACGAAACACAGAGAATCAGAGGAGACAGCGCTCCTTGAAGGACGGAAGCGGCGGGTCCTCTGAGTCGAGGCCGAGGTCCTCTGCGCAGAAGCGGCGCCAGAACGATTCGTCGTCCACGGCGTCGCGGAGGGGCGTGCTGGCGTGTAAGGAGCACGGCATCTGCGGTCGCCTGAAGCGCGCGCGCCACCGGTTGAATTCAAATGAGGACAAGACAGAGTTGGAGTTAGGCGTTTTCATTAAGGAGAAACGGGTTGTTTGTGAGTTCGGCGGCTATATAAGCCTGGCCCCTGTAACTGTCCACATCAAGAAAGAAATAAGAAATAAAGTTCCCTCCCAAAATTCTTCTTGCTTCGTAAGTTGAGCGGTGAACTCCGGTCATCGCCACTCACGCTCCGGTCCTCACCGCCCGTAGGCATTGGGGCGTGACAGGTGGTATCAGATTCGGGTGTTCTTCGGGTGCAGTTGTCGCTCACCACAGCGTCCCGGAAGAAATTTGATGGCTCGGATCCGCGGATTTGGCGTGATAAGTGTCTGGAGTATTTTCACCTCTTCAGTGTTCCTGAGTGTATGTGGACTTCTGCGGCATCTCTGCACATGGAGGGCAACGCTGCTAAGTGGCTGCAGGTGTTCAAGCAGCAGCACGGATTGGACAATTGGGATTCCTTCATTGCTGCAGTGGAGGCCAAGTTTGGGGCGTATGATTATCGCAAGCACATGTCAGCTCTGCTCGCGCTCAAGCAGGAGGGTTCTGTGGATGAGTATGCTTCTGCATTTGAGTCAGCGCGCTATCAGGTCTCCATGCATAATGTGGCTCTGGATGAAATTCTGTTTGTGTATCATTTTGTAGAGGGGCTTCGAGATGAGATTAAGTGCACCGTGCTGGCTCATGTGCCTGATATCGCACAGTTTTGCTTGCTCAAGTTCAGAAGCCGTGATCGAGAAGAGTCTCACAAAGCAGATGAAGTACTCCTCGGCATCTCGATCTGTTTCTTCCTCCATGGTTGACTCTCGGTGGTCGTCTTCCGGTGAGGATCTCTAGAAAGAGCGGCAATTACGTGAATACCGTCTTGCCAACAACTTGTGTTACTATGTGGTGACAAGTTTGAACAAGGACATGCTGCTCAGTGTTCCAAACATCCTCGCGCCCAGCTACACACATTGCCGGCACAGGATTTGGAACTGCCTTTGTCTGATGAGGTGCTACAACAGTTGGATTGTGAAGATGCTCTCATTTCTGAAATGGGCCGGTTGATTTTGAACGCCATTTCGGGTACTGATGGAGGGGAGGCTATTCGCGTCAAAGCTTTGGTGCATAGCCAGATCATACTTATTCTTATTGATTCTGGCAGCTCTCATAGTTTTGTCAGTTCCTCCTTTCTGCAGCGTGTGGGTATTCAGCCTGTCAGTTGCACTCCTGTGCTGGTTCAAGTGGCCAATGGAGAATCGATAGTTTCTGATCACATGGCTCCGGAGTTGGAGTGGTGGGCTCCCAATCATTCATTCAGAACGTCAATGAAGGTGCTTGATATGGGGGTGTATGATGCTATTCTTGGTTTTGACTGGCTCAGTCATCATAGTCCCATGGTGTGCCATTGAGATATGAAGCTCCTACAGTTTGAAGATCAAGGAATAATGGTTTTTCTGCAGGGCATTATTACAGATACTAGTGTTGTGAAAGAGATACCAGCTGACTATCTATTCAAGTGTATCAAAGGGAATGAGGTTTGGGCATTGGCTGTAGTACAGGCTTTCTCTGTTCCACAGACAGTCCAGCATTCTGTTGCAGCCTTGTTGGAGGAATTTCAGGATCTGTTTTCTCCTCCCACTGCTTTACCTCCTCATCGTACTTATGATCATGCTATTCCTCTTAAACCTGATGTTGTTACTGTCAATTCTAGACCATATAAGTATTCTCCATTGCATAAAACTGAAATTGAACAACAGGTTAGAGAGTTGTGGGAAGCTGGGCTTATCACTCATTGCACTAGTCCTTTTGCCTCACCTGTACTTTTAGTGCAAAAAAAAAAAGGATAGAAGCTGGAGATTCTGTGTTGATTTCAGGAACCTTAATGCCCTACGATCAAGAACAGTTTTCCTATGCCGATTGTGGATGAAATCCTTGATGAATTAGCAGGAACTCGATATTTTTCTAAACTAGAGTTGCACTCTGGTTTTCATCAGATCAGAATGCTGGATGGGGAGGAGTATAAGACTGCCTTCAAGACCCATCACGGCCACTATCAATCTGGGGTAATGCCATTTGGTTTGAATAACGCCTCTGCCACATTCCCGTATGTCATGAACTCAGTTTTGGCCCCCTTTTCTGCCCAAGTTTGTATTAATGTTCATGGATGATATACTGGTGTACAGCTCTTCTTTCTCTCAGCATATTTCACACCTTCGGCAAGTGTTAACAACTCTGAGAGAGCATTCTCTGTTTGTCAAACGTTCTAAGTGTTCTTTTGCTCAGACTGAATTGGAGTATTTGGGTCATGTTATTTCAGTGCATCGGGTGGCCACTGATCCCACAAAAACTTTTGCTATGGTTAACTGGCCCACTCCTACTTCAGTCACTGCTTTAAGAGGTTTTTTAGGCCTGACTGGATATTATCACAAGTTTGTGCGCCATTATGGTATTCTAGCCAAACCTCTTACCAGCTTACTGAAGAAGAAGCAATTTGGTTGGTCCCCTGCTGCTGAGCAAGCTTTCCAAGATTTGAAACAAGCAATGGTTTCTACCCCTGTGCTGGCATTGCCTGATTTTCACCACCCTTTTGTACTGGAGACTGATGCTTGTGATTCAGGTATAGGGGCTGGGTTGATGCAACATAACAGGCCAATGGCTTATCTCAGTAAAGCCTTAAGTGAGCAGCACAAGTTTCTCTCAATATATGAAAAGGAATTCTTAGCTCTCATTATGGCAGTAGAAAGGTGGTGTCCTTTATCTGAACCAGCAAGAATTTATTGTTAAGACTGATCATCGCAGCCTTTGCTATCTTGAGTTTCAATAGTTACAATCTGATTTGCAACGCAAAGCTATGACTCGTCTCATGGGCTTGCAGTTCAAGATTGTCTATAAAAAGGGCAAATATAATGTGGCTGTGATGCCTTGTCCCGGGTTGGTCACCTTATGGCCATACTTGCAGTTTTTACTGTGCAACCTATGTGGATTCAGAAAGTGGTGAATGCTTACACTACTGATCCTGCAGCTCAAACTCTTCTTGATCAGCTTGCTTTACACATTCCTAATGAACAGGGTTATACTCTAACTAATGGACTAATTCACAAGGGTTCTCAGATTTGGATTTCTGAAAATGCAGCACTTCGTACTAAGCTGATTGCTGCTATGCATTCCAGTGCTTTGCGGGGTGGGGGGGGGGGGGGGCACTCTGGTGCTTTGGCCACATATCACAGACTCAAGAGGCATTTCATTTGGAAGGGAATGGAACAAGAAGTGGAAGACTTTGTTGAACAGTGTGGTACTTGCCAACAGGCTAAGCATGAACTTCTAGTGGGTGTCTGGTGTGACCTCACTATGGATTTCATCGAGAAGTTGCCGAAATCTGAAGGCTGTGATACTATCTTGGTGGTAGTTGACAGATTTTCTTAGTTTGCTCACTTCATCTTTTAAAACACCCATTTACTGCTCAGACAGTGGCCAAAGTGTTCCTGGACACCATTGTGCGCCTGCATGGCATGCCAACTTCGATTGTGTCTGATCGTGACAGAATTTTCACTAGTCGAGTTCTGGGCTGAGTTGTTTAAGCTGTCTGATACAAAACTTCTTCACAGCACTGCACACCACTCACAGACTGATGGGCAGAGTGAGCGTGTCAATCAATGCATTGAGATGTATCTTCGTTGTGCAGTGAACACATTTCCAAAGAAGTGGCTCTCTTGGTTACCTTTAGCAGAGTTTTGGTATAACTCTAGCTTTCACACTGCTTTGGGCTGCTCTCCATTCAAAGTATTATATGGGCATGAACCTCAATTTGGTGCTGCACCACCTGTTTCTCCTGCTGAGGACCAGTCCGAAGCACAGCTGTTGCAAGATCGTGAGGCACACCGTGTCATACTGCGTGACCATCTGCTTGCTCTCAAAACCGGATGAAGATGCAGGCTGATCGCCATCGTACTGCCCGAGACTTCCAGGTTGCTGAGCTGGTGGTTCTGAAACTGCAACCGTATGCCCTGTCTTCCGTGGTTAATTGCCCTTTTCTCAAGCTGGCTTTTAAGTTCTTTGGGCCATACACTATCTTGGAGCGCATTGTTGCTGCAGCTTATAAGCTTGATCTTCCTGAAGGCAGTGCAGTACACCCTTTTTTTCATGTCTCTCAATTGAAGCCGTTTGTTACCAATCACACTCCTGTGTACTCGGAGCTTCCGGCAGTCACTGAACTGGACGGCAAGGACATTCATCCGGTGGCTATTTTGCAACGCAGGTTGGTTAAGAAAGGCAATTCAGCGGTCCCTCAAGTTTTGGTTCAGTGGGCAAACCTACTAGAGTCAGCAGCAACCTGGGAGGATTTCTATGTCATCCGCCGCCATTTCCCTGATGCGCTTGCTTGGGGTCAAGCAAGTTTTCAAGGGGGGCTGATGTAAGGAGCACGGCATCTGCAATCGCCTGAAGCGCACGCGCCACCGGTTGAATTCAAACGAGAAGACGGAGTTTGAGTTAGCTGTTTTCGTTAAGGAGAAACGGGTTGTGTTGTGAGTTCGGCGGCTATATAAGCCTGCCCCCTGTAACCATCCTGGTCAAGAAAGAAATAAGAAATAAAGTTCCCTCCCAAAATTCTTCTTGCTTCGCAAGTTGAGCGATGAACTCCGGTCATCGCCGCTCACGCTCTGGTCCGCACCAACGGTAGCCACGGGGGCGTGACATGGCGCAAGTGAGCGCCGCGGCGGGGCGCGCATCAGCCTTGGCAATGACCGTGTCCAGGACGAGGCCCTGCAGGTTCTCCTGTCCCAACGCGGCGGCCACAGGCGGGCACCCACGGCGGTGGATGCAGCTTTGGTGCTCCTTTCTCCGTACTCCCATACATTCGGAGTATTCGGTATTCCCGTCACGTGGGTATGTTTCATTGACCAGCAAAATTTTTTTTATTGGCCGGCACGGCAGCCCTGCCGATCCACCGTTTTAGATCCCGTTTGAAACAAAAGGAGGGGTGCAGGAAATTTCGAAGAAATCGATTCCTTTGGAGCGGAACCTGTTAGATGGTTTGCAACGGAGGAATCATTGATTTGGTGCGAAAGAACGGTTGTTTCGGAGGAACAAAAAAATCCACCACAATTCAAGGGAATTCTTCCATCACGAAAATCTGAGAGCAGTCAGCACGGCAAACAGATGCGGAGGGCACTGTAACACCAATATATCTTGTATTAATATTAAAAATATCAGAACAAATATTAAAAAAAACTTTAGGAACTAAAGACAAATATAGAAAATTTTGGAACATCTTTCGAAAAATTTGAAACTAACTTTTTAAAAAACTTTAAGAACTAACAGAACAACTTTTGAAAACTTTGAAAATAGCTCGGAATACAATACACAAAGAGTTGATGAGATAAATATAACGGAACAACTTTAAAAAACTTTGAAAACTAACAGGACAACTTTAAAAAACTTTGTAACTAATAGAACAATTTTACGAATAACTCAAAAGATACCTACACGAAGAACTCGATGAGACGAATCTAACGGAACAATTTTGGGTAACTTTAGAAACTTGAGAGAACTTCTTGAATTTTCGAAGGTTAACTGTTTAAAAAGAATTCTAAAATACTGAAGGCGAGGCTTTAAAAAATAAACACCCTTAATTATGTGCTATGTATAATGATAATATAGTTTATAAAAATATATTTAAGTTTCACTAACATTATTATTCCTATATTTCTATTCCTGCATTCTAAACACTTTAATTTTTTCCATTTCTCTGTTTTCTATTATGTGGTTTTTTTCTTCTTCCATTCCTTACATTTTTTTCATTCCTAAGTTTTTTTTCCTATTCCTACGTTTTTCATTCTTTCATTCCAAGTGAGGCCTTAGGGTTATCTGTCAACTCACCCGTCTGGCCGTAAGCCGCATCCAAAGCGGGCAATGATTTCAGATTTCCAAAATAGATAATATAGTTCTGACACTAAATAAAAAAAGAATGGCTACATTAATTCCGCCAAAATAAAAATAAAGTGATAGTAGTTCTTCCTCATATTAGCATAGCGGCCATTCACAAGATTGACGCCAAATTTTGTAGATCCCAATATAGAGGATTTATTCAATACAGATCACATAGCGTGTGAATGCCATCCAGACATTGGTTCCATGAAGAATACTCCACTTGAAGCAATGGATTCATCGGCAAATATCATGGCCCGCAATTCTCCTCCTATGCAAATAGCTTCTTGTGCAGAAAATCTAGGAAAAGCACTACAATTAGATAAAGTAAGTGATTGTCATATCTCTCAAGAATTTACATCTGCATCCGTTGGAAAATGACATCGTAAGTTAGTTACAGATCTGCATCCGCTGGAAAATATCATCGTGAGTTTCGTGGTGCTGACATGTTAGGCAATAAAAAGAAAAGAAAAATCTTACCGGCCAATGAAACGCGACCATGTGATGGGAATGTGCATGGAATCTAGAGTAGAAGCATTTTGTCTGGTGTTGATGCATGGAATCTGTGTGCAGAAGCAGAACAGAGATATTGCGAAAACTAAAAGTTTTGGTTTTGGTAGAAAAGGTGCAGCACCAGGTTACCCAAGTCCTAGAGGGACCCTGTTCAGATGAGGGCTTCCTATGGTTGATATAGACTCGGTCAGAGACCAAGGTTTTGGATTCGAAAACCAACCGGCATTGGTTTGATAGGTTATCATGAAAACTGAGAAAATGCTATAGTAAACCAGAAAAAAATCGGACAAATTCGAAAATCAAATTTTTGAGAGAAGACTGTAACAGTCCGGAATTTTCAAATTAATCGAAGTGGAGATTATCCCAAATTTCATTCCACTCCAAATTCGAATTTCTTCCTTTTGATTTTCTGACGCCGGAATAATTTGGGTCCGCGGGCTTTTGTTGGGCCGAGATTAATTTTCAAAGTCTTTAATGAATTCCCAAACCTCCCTAATTAATTTTTCGATATATTCTCCCTCCTTATCCCTTCCCACCAACCATTTTCTTTCCCTTTTCCCAAGCAGCGACAGAGGAGATCGAGCAGGCGCGCGTCACCTGACCCTCCCCGTCGCGAGTCTCGAGCCGCAGCAGACGGCGTCGTCCCTGGCTCGCTCGGTTCACTCGTTGCCCCGTCCAACGTGCCGTCACCACCTGGAGCCACACCTGTCGCCCGGTCGACCGCACAGCCGTGTGCCGTTTCTATCATCTTCGCACCGTTCCCGTCTCTGATCCGTCTCTGCGTCGCTTCGATCTGCGTCATCGCCATGCCCGACCGGTCTTCGTCCCGCGTCGCCGTTCTCTGTCAACCATTTCCCCGCATGAACCCCATCCCGACCCGCTACATCGCGCCTCCGTCTCGATCGAGCCGCGCCGTCTCCGATCTGCATCGACACCGTCCCCGGCCCGCACGTCTTCGTTGAGTCCTTGTTTTTATTCAATAGGGGCAGAGAGTGTAGCTGGCCTGGAGGCCTCGGTCAATGGGCGTTGTTGTCGGATAGTCGTTGTCTGGTTTTCGAGGGAGCCTTGTGCTTTGTGCTGGTTGTGTTGTTGAAGCAAGCTTTTGTCTAGTGGATCCTAGATGAGAGAGGAGACCGTGCTTGGTCTTGTGGACTGCTTCGGGCAGGGTTGGCAGTGTAGCTGTGTTCGTTGTCTGGTTTCCAAGGGAGTCTCGATGGGAAGCTATCAAATCCTTAAGAATTGTTTTGTGCGGTTAATCTTTAGGGATTTTTTGAGGAACTCTGTTTGGTCTACAAAGATTCCCAAAATTGTTTCGTTAAATTCGTCTCGTCGAGAACGTCGTGTAGAATTTTTTGAAGAACGTTTTGAGCACGTTTAGTCTAGCAATTTAAATTTAAATTTAATTATTCGAATTTAAATTGTCGCGAACCTAGTCTCACCCCTGTTTACGTTGTGTTTAGCTGGTGATCCCGAAGAGTGCCATGAGTCTGCTTAGTTCGACGACTACGATCTCGAGCTATCAGACAAGCCGCGTTCCTTGATCACTTTTGTATCCAGCATTTTAAACTGCATGTTTTGTTTGCAACCTTAATTTACATGTCAACTATTTTAAAATATGCTAGCAACATTCCTAAGTCGTGTCTATTTATTGTTTCACAAATATGAGCCCTTAGATTGCTTTAGAATAATTATTTTATTTTATGCTTAGCCATGCTTAGTCGTATTTATTTTTATCTCATATCTATCACTATAAAAATAGAATTTGTGTTAAATGATTTTGAACTGTGATTCAAATGTGTGAGTTTTGCAAATAATTATACAAAACTATTTAGCAAGGGCAGGCAGGAGTATGAAGAGCTGAGAGACTTTTAGAAAGTCCCTGCGAGCGTACCTGTGGCGAGTACAATGGGAAGATCCGAGTTGGGATCTTTCTATGAGACTTGTTAGTTGCTGACGTTGAGAATGGTGATAGTGCCTGCCTCAGCAATTAAGGACCGAGTACTTTGAGCCTTGTATGCTCAGTTGACAATTAAGCACACCACGTTATCCTGTATGGGCAGTGGCTTGATCTTGAAGCTTGTCGAGACTGGTCGTTTACTCGTGGGCTGGCAGTGACGTGTTAGTGTGGTGTTGAGCTATGACTCCTCGCATGAGATCGAGATATCCCACCTGATCAGTGGTAGGCTCTTCACAGCTCCAGGACCCGATTGCGTAGGCACTTAAGATATCTATCCTAGAGGACGGATAGCGCCAGTTAAAGCTTGTGAACAGGTCTTGTCTGTTGGTTGGGAGTACGACGGTAGTTCCCGATGACACTTCTCGTAGGTCCAGGTGCATACACTCTGCAGAGTTATAGTCAATGTGCATTGCAACGTCCTTTTTGGAAGGACACCCCCAGAGTTGTGCTCCTCGATGAGTAGTTTTGTTTTCTTTCCTCCTCTTCTATTTTAATATATTTTGGACTCTGGCCTTCAAGCTGTGGCTGGGTTTGGAGGTTACACCGGCATTTAAAATGAACCCTCGTCCGGGATAACGGAGATCCCTGCGAGGCAAGATAATAAAATTTGACAGTTTTAAAATAAAATCTTTCTTGCATCTTTAAAATAAAATAAATTGTTTTAAACTTGCATTTAGCACTTGAGCTGGCCTTTACCCTTAAAACATTTGCATGAATACATTGTTGATAGGTAGTACGCGGTTTGCTGAGTATTCGTATTCACGGCTTTCTAATTTGTTGTTTTTAGAGGATATCCACAGCTTCAACTTTGACAACGTCTTCGACAGACCGTGAAGTCAGCTCCTACGCTCAAGCGTGCCTGTGTTGAGGAGGTTCGCCACTGCTATCATGATGATGCTTTCGTTGCTGCTTTTCTATGGATTTCTCGATAGTGATCGTTTTGCTCTGAGATGTATTCGGCCTGTGTGCCGATGGACCCCGTTGGAGGATTACATTCTAATAAATTTGTTTTGACTTGCTATTTTCTATTTTCGTTTCCTGTTTAATGCTTCTGTTATGGTTTCTTGATTGATCGCTTGTGATGTCATGGTTGCCAACCTCCTGGGATTGGCAAGGTCACGGAAGATCAGGACTTATCGAAAAGTAAAAAAAAACTCGGTCGTTACAGGTGGTATCAGAGCCATACTTGACCGTAGGAGCAAATCCGTAAAACTGGACGTAACTAAGAAATATTTCTAGATTTCTGAATCTGCTATCAAACCTTCATCGTGAAAGTTATTTTCTTAAATCTCGTCATTCGCTTGATGGATGTCTTGTTTGCTTGGAATTGTGTTTGTATGGTTTTTCTGTCCTGATCTACTGATTTTCTGTTTTTTTTAACAATTCCAGTTTCTACTAAAATTATTTTCTAAATCAGAAATATTTCCTCCAACAGATGGCTCCGAGGAGGTCTGGGCGCCTTTAGGCTCGTTTCGAGGAGGCCGCTCTGGAGGACCCTGAGGTACCGCCACCCGCTGGGCGTGGTCGCGGTGCTGGAGGCCATGTACCGGTGCCACCTGCGGCTGATGTGCCGGCGTTGGTCGATGGCGTGGCCGTGCTGGAGCACCAGTCCCTCAGGGTAGAGGACGTGGTAGAGGAGTCGCCATGGACCCTGGAGTTGAGCCTGCTGTTGTTGCCGCGCCTGGTGAGGAGCTTCCAGCTGCTCCGACCCTTGCGGAGGTGATGGCCCGACAGACGCTTCTGCTTGAGTGGATTGTCGAGCAGTCATAGCAGCAGCCTCGTGGACGTACTCATGCTCCTAATGCAGCACAGTACCACCAGCCAGCCGGTTCCCGCATGGCTATATTCCTGAGCATGCGCCCACCCACTTTCGACCAAGCAGTTGACCCTCTGGATGCTGATGATTGGCTCAGAGACATCAAGAAAAAGCTTGATCTAATTTAGTGTGATGATCAGAAAGCTGTTCGTTTGGCGAGTCACCAGTTGACAGGTGCAGCTGGTGCTTGGTGGGACACGCTTTACGCTACTCTTGAGGACCCAGAGTAGTTCACTTGGGACGACTTCGTCACCGCTTTTTGTGGTTTCCACATCTCCGAGAGAGCCATAGAGGCGAAGGCAGAGTAGTTTCGTAACCTTCGTTAGGGAGGTATGTCTATCACAGAGTTCGCCAACCCTTTCACCCAGCTCAGCTGCTTTGCACCAGAGAAGGTTTTGACCGTGCGCCGCAAGATGTACTAGTTCCAGAAGGGCTTGCCTCTCGACATGCTTTCGTACCTAGATGGTGGTGTTCAGAGGAGTCTTCGTGAGCTCATTGACAGGTGTCTGGCTTTGGAGGTATCGTTTCAGAAGCTTGATCGGTCTAGAGATGCGAGAGGAGGGTAGCTGGTCAGAGAACCAGTCAAGAGGCTTCTCAGCTTCAGCGGATCGTTCCAGCAGGGATCGAGACAGTCCACCTTCGCCCGATCCACTGCTCCTACTCGAGTTCCAGTTCAACGACAGGATCTTCAAAGTCAGGGAGGTGCTTTCCAGCAGCAGTAGTCCGCTTTTCGTTCGATAGAAGATCAGCCCTCGGTTCGCTGTTTTGAGTGTGGCCAGGAAGGTCACAAGGTGTTTCAGTGCTTGAGGCGTCAGCAGCAGGGTCTTAGGGGAGGTGGTGCTCAGTTTGCCACTCCCGCTAGGCCACCACACCAGTTTGGAGGTTGAGAAGTGCGTTCAGCGAGCCATGGTGTTGCTCAGCCGAGCGTCACACGCAACCGCCTAAGCCACATCTTTGTAGAGGAGGCTCAGGAGGCACCCGACATCGTTGTTGGTGAGTTCTTGGTTCACTCTCACTTAGCAACGGTTTTGTTCGATTCAGAGGCTACTCACTCGTTTGTATTGTCGGCGTTTGTGACTAGACATAGTCTCCCTACCTCACTCTAAGCTATACCTACACTTATCACTTCACCTCTTGGAGTCTATAAGAGTCGTGTTGAGTGTAGAGGTGTTTGGATCTTGATTGAGGGTGTGATCTTTCTAGCCGATCTTATTGTTCTTCCCTCGCATGACATAGATGTCATCTTGAGGATGGATTGGCTGGTGAGGCACAAGAGAATCATCACTTGTGCTGAGAGGGTTGTGTCTTTGGTTAACCACTACGGTGTTCGAGTGGAGTGCGCCCCTAGAGCGTTCAGAGTTCCACCTTCAGTTTGCAGCTTGCAGGAGTTGTCTTTGGAGCAGATTCCAGTTGTTCGTGAGTTTTCAAATGTGTTTTCAGAAGAGTTGTCAGGTCACCCCCTGGATCGGGATGTTGACTTCATAATTGATCTGCTTCCTGGTACCGCGTCGATTGCCAAGCGGCCATACCAGATGTCTTTCGATAAGCTTGCTTTGCTTAAGGCGCACATCGATAAGCTCTTGAGTAAAGGGTTCATTCGGTCGAGTGCTTCTCCTTGGGCAGCACCAGTGCTTTTTGTGAGAAAGAAGGATGGGTCAATGCGCATGTGCGTTGACTATCGTTCTTTGAACGAGGTGACGATAAAGAACAAGTACTTTTTGCCAAGGATCGATGATTTGTTTGATCATTTGAAGGGTGCGCAGTTCTTTCCTCGATGATTTGAGATCAAGGTATCACCAGATGAAGATTCGTCCTTACGGCATTCCGAAGACTTCGTTCGTGACGAGGTATGGATCTTATGAGTTTATGGTCATTTCTTTTGAACTCACTAATGCCCCTGCCTACTTCATGAATATGATGAACAAGGTGTTCATGGCTAAGTTGGATAAGTTTGTGGTGGTTTTCATTGATGATATTCTCGTCTACTCCAAGTTAGTGGAAGAGCATGAGCAGCATCTGAGAGTTGTGCTTAGGAGTTGAAGTCTCACCAGCTGTATGCCAAGTTCAGCAAGTGCAAGTTTTGGTTGGAAAAAGTTGCTTTTCTGGGTCATGTTGTCACAGCTGAGGGAGTTGTCGTTGATCCCGAGAAGGTCAAGGCTGTTGTGGAGCGGGAGTCACCGAGGTCAGTCTCTGAGGTGAGGAGTTTTCTTGGATTGGCAGGTTACTATCGCCGATTCATTGAGAACTTCTCTAGGATTGCTAAGCCTATGACCAAGTTGACTCAGTTGGGGGTGTTGTTTGTTTGGTCAGATGCTTGTGAGAGGAGTTTTCAAGAGCTGAAGATGAGGTTGACATCTGTACCTATTTTGACCTCGTCGGATATTCAACAGATTCTCAGGTCTTCTGTGATGCTTCTCGTCAGGATTTAGGTTGTGTACTGATGCAAAACAAGAAAGTGGTTTGTTATGCATCCAGGCAGTTGAAGAAGCATGAGTTGAACTATCCAACGTATGATCTAGAGTTAGTGGCTGTTGTCCATGCCTTGAAGATTTGGATGCACGATCTGATCGACAACATATGTGAGATCTACACCGATCACAAGAGTCTCAAGTATATCTTCACCCAGGCAGAGCTGAACATGAGGCAGAGGAGGTGGCTCGAGTTGATTAAAGATTACGATCTTAGCATCAACTATCACCCGGATAAAGCCAATGTGGAAGCCGATGCTTTGAGTCGCAAGGCCTATTGTCCTTCCTTGATGTCCGGGCAGTCAGAGCTTCTTGTAAATCTGACTAGTTTAGAAGTTGAGATTGTTCCTCAGAGTTTCTTGCACGAGCTCTGGTTGTAGCCATTATTGATTGAGGAGATCAAGTTAGCTCAGAAGCGTGATCGAGAAATTAAGTTGATCTTGAAGAAGATGAAGAAAGGTAAAGCGCCTGGTTTTCGTGTGGATCAGCAGGGTGCTTTGTGGTTTGAGGACCGTATCTATGTTCGGAGAGTGCCAGAGTTGTGGGATGCCATTCTAAGAGAGGCTCATGATTCGAGGTATTCTATCCATCTAAGCTGCACCAAGATGTTCAAGGATCTGAGGACTCATTTCTGATGGGTTGGCATGAAGACGGATATTGCTGAGTATGTTGCCTTGTATAATGTTTGCCAGCGAGTTCATGCTGAGCACTAGAGACTGACTGGATTGCTAAAGCCGCTGTTGATCTCTTCTTGGAAGTGAGATGACATCGATATGGATTTCATCATAGGTTTGCCGATGACGTCTCGCCATCATAATGCTATCTTAGTGGTGATGGATTGTTTGACGAAGACTGCTCATTTTATCCCAGAGTGAGAGGTACACAGTTGATCAGTTGGCCAAGTTGTTTATTGATCACATCGTGAGATTGCATGGTGCATTGAGGAGTATTCTGTCAGATCGCGGACCTCAGTTTACTGCGAGATTCTGTAGGAGCTTGCATAAGGCTATGGATACACACCTGGTGTACGGTTTAGCTTATCATTCTCAGACAGATGGTCAGACAGAGCATGTGAACCAGATTCTGGAGGATATGTTGAGGGCTTGTGTGATCACCTATGGGCAGAGCTAGGAGGACCGTCTTTTTTTTTTGCGAAGTTCTCTTACAACAACAGCTTTCAGGACAGCTTGGAGATGTCACCTTTTGAGGCGTTGTATGGTAGGAGATGATGTACTCCGCTCATGTGGTCAGAGGTTGGTGAGAGGTCTTTTTCCGTCCTGATTCTATCTAAGCTGCAAAAGAGAAGGTTGAGAAGATCAGAGAGCGTCTCCGGGTTGCTTATAGCTGCCAAAAGAGTTGTGCGGATAAGAGAAAGAGGCCCCTTTCTTTCGAGGTTGATGCTTTATTGGTCCTTCTCGGATTCTGAGGAGGATCGGAGAGCTTGCATATAAGTTGGACTTGCCATAAGAGTTAGCAAGCGTGCATCCTGTCTTTCACGTCTCTCACTCGAAGAAGTGTCTTCGAGTGTCGGAGGAGCAAGTTGTCCTTGATGATTTGGATATTCAGGACACGCTCGAGTACTTGGAGTACCTTGTGAAGATTCTTGATGAGGCGTACAAGGAGATGAGGAGGTCCAAGATCAATTTTTTCAAGGTCCAATGGAGCAACCACACTAAGCGAGAGGCTACCTGAGAGAAGGAAGAGAGTCTGAGGAAGGAGTTTTCCTATCTGTTTGAGTCTACTTCTTGATCTCGAGGACGAGATCCTGTATGGAGGGAGTCTGTAACCGTCCGAAATTTTCAAATTATTCAAAGTGGAGATTATCTCGAATTTCGTTCCGCTTCAAATTCGAATTTCTTCCTTTTGATTTTTTGGCACCGGAATAATTTTGGTCCGCGGACTTTTGTTGGGCCAAGGTTAATTCCTAAAGTCTTTAATTAATTCCTGAACCTCCTAATTAATTTCTCTATATATTCCCCCCTTCTTATCCCTTTCCACCAACCATTTTCTCTCCCCTTTCCCAAGCAGCGGCAGAGAAAATCAAGCGGGCACGCGTCGCCTGACCCTCCCCGACGCGAGTCCCGAGGCGCAGCAGACGGCGTCGTCCCTGGCTCGCTCCGTTCACTCGTCGCCCCGTCCAGCACGCTGTCACCACCTGAAGCCGCACCTGTCGCCCGGTCGACCGTGTAGCCGCGCGCCGTTTCCGTCATCTCCGCGCCATTCCCGTCTCTGATCCGTCTCCGCGTCGCTTCGATCTACGTCATCGTCGTGCCCGATCGGTCTTTGTCCCGCTTCGCCGTTCTCCGTCAACCGTTTCCCCGTGTGAACCCCATCGACCCGCTACATCGTGCCTCCGTCCCGATCGAGCCGCGTCGTCTCCGATCTGCGTCGACACCGTCCCCAGCCCGCACGTCTTCGGTGAGTCCTTGTTTTGATTCAATAGGGGGCAGAGAGTGTGGCTGGCCTGGAGGCCTCGGTCAGTGGGTGTTGTTGTCGGATAGTCGTTGTCTGGTTTTCGAGGGAGCCTTGTGCCTTGTGCTGGTTGTGTGGTTGAAGCAAGCTTTTGTCCAATGGATCCTCGATGACAGAGGAGACTGTGCTTGGTCCTGTGGACTGCTTCAGGCAGGGTTGGCAGTGTAGCTGTGTTCGTTGTCTAGTTTCGAGGGAGTCTCGATGGGAAGCTATCAAATCCTTTAGAATTGTTTTGTGCCGTTAATCTTCAGGGATTTTTGGGAACTCCGTTTGGTCTCCAAAGATTTTTAAAATTGTTCCATTAAATTCATCTCATCGAGAACGTCCTGTAGAATTTTCCAAGGAATGTTTTGAGCGCTTTTAGTCTAGCAATTTAAATTTAGATTTAATTATTCGAATTTAAATTGTAGCGTACCTAGCCTCGCCCCTGTTGGTGTTGTATTTAGCTGGTGATCCCGAGGAGGAGTACCGTGAGCGTGCTCAGTTCGACGACCCTGATCTCGACTACGATCTCAAGCTACCAAGCAAGCCGCGTTCCTTGATCACTGTTGTACCCAGCATTTTAAACTGCATGTTTTGTTTGCAATCCTAATTTATATGCCAACTGTTTTAAAATATGCTAGCAACATTCTTAAGTCGTGACTATTTATTGTTCCACAAATATGAGCCCTAGGATTTCTTTAGAATAATTATTTTATTTTATGCTTAGCTATGCTTAGTCGCATTTATTTTTATCTCACACCTATCACTATAAAAATAGAATTTGTGTTAAATGATTTTGAACTGTGATTTAAATATGTGAGTTTTGCAAATAACTATACAAAACTATTTAGCGGGGGCAGGCTAGAGTATGAGGAGCTGAGGGACTTTTGAAAAGTTCCTGTGAGCGTAACTATGGCGGGTACAACGGAAAGATCCGGGCTGAGATCTTTTCGTGAGACTTGTTAGTTGCTGACGTTGAGGATGCATAGAGTGCCTGCCCCGGCAATTAAGAATTGAGTCCTTCGAGCTTTGTACGCTCAGTTGATATCCATGCACACTACGTTACCCTATATGGGCAGTGGCTTGATCTTGAAGCTTGCCAAAACTAGTCGTTTATCTGTGGGTTGGTGGTGACGTGTTAGTGTTGTGTTGAGCTATGGCTCCCCACATGAGATCAAGATACCTCACCTGATCAGTGGTAGACTCTTCACAGCTCCAAGACCCGATTGTGTAGGCACTTGGGATCCCTATCTTAGAGGACGGATAGCGACAGTTAAAGCTTGGACGGGTCTTGTGTGTTCGTTGAAACTACGACGATAGTTCCCGATGGCACTTCTCGTGGGTCTAGGTGCATACACTCTGCTGAGTAACAGCCAATGCGCATTGCCACATCCTTTTTAAAAAGACACCCTCTGAGTTATGCTCTTCGATGAGTAGTTTTGTTTTTTTCCCTCCTCTTCTATTTCAATATGTTTTAGACTCCAGCCTTTGAGCTGTGGCAAGGTGTGAAGGTTACACCGGCATTTAAAATGAGCCTCTGTCTGGGATAATAGAGATTCCTACAGGGCAAGATAATAAAATTTGATAGTTTTAAAATAAATCTTTCTTGCCTCTTTAAAATAAAATAAAATATTTTAACTTGCATTTAGCACTTGAGCCAGCCTTTACCCTTGAAACCATTTGCATGTATACATTGTTAATAGGTAGTACGTGGTTTGCTGAGTATTCGTACTCACAGCTTGTTGTTTTCAGAGGATACCCACAGCTTCAACTTCAACTTCGTACTCACGGATTGGCATGGTCTCGAAAGATCTGAATTTATCGAAAGGTAAGGAAAACCTGATCGTTACAAAGTCTGTTCGATTTTCTGTTTACCAACTCGTTTTTCCAGTTTACCATTTTTTAATTGAAATCAAATGGGTTAGAGCAATTTTTTCGCTGGTTTTTTGTTTTACCGTCGAGACGAGAGAAGAGGAGAAATGGGGTTGAGAGGGGGCTTAGGGTTTGGAAAATTTAAGGCAACCTGATAAATGATGATTGAGATGCTCTCAATCGGCCATGAGCCTCTCTTTAAGAGGTCAGGTGGTCTGTCTCTGTGGAGAGCTGGTGATTACAACAAATCAGTAATAAATCAAATTTGAAACACTTTCTTAAAAATAGGCAAAACAGGAACTTTTTGAATCAAAACCGGAACTTTCCGTTTCCTCCTGGTAGTTTGTGTTCATTTTGAAAACTCTATAGCTTCCACGTTTGGGCTTCAAACTAGGTCATCCATATATCCATTTCGATCATCTTGATGAGGGCTACATCTTGAAACCTTCAAGCTATGAATTGGTTTCATCTTCTCCCATTTTCAATCATTTCTTTGTTTCTTCTATGAAAATTGGTCACCGTGCCCATTTGTTTAAACACCGAACTTGCAAAATAATTAGAGTTAGCATTGATGTAGACAATTTTGCTCCTGGTGACCCTGTCAAAACCGGAACTTCCGATTTGGCATGCCGTTCTCTTGACCATCTTGACTAGTTTCACCATGGTTACATTGTGCTGGACCTTACCCCCTTCCTTGGATGGTTGGCTTGTCTAAGAAGAAAAAAGAAAAGGCAAACAAAAGATCTCACAGTTGTTGCTGCCTCTGAAGGTGCATGTCTGCTCTGCATCATTTTTGTGTGCCAGACAGCTGGCAACCCGGGTTAGAGGGCAAGGTTGTAATCATTCAGCGACAGTTGTGGCCGGCGCAAAGGAATGGCACACATAACGAGGGATGTGGACGTGTGAGTGTGTGGTGGGGAGTGGGGGCATTGCTGGGCATACTTTGTGAGCTCCTTTACACTGTCCTCACTACAAGGAAGGAGTGCAGAGGTTCCTTGATCTATGTGAACCGGATCGCCTATTACAATCGGTCTACTAAAAGTTCCTCCAATCTTAGCATCGGTGGAGCCAATTTTAATGACACTATTACAATCGGTCCACTAAAAGTTCCTCCAATCTTAGCATCGGTGGAGCCAATCTTAATGACACCTCCAAATGTAGCTTCTCGATCTCCAGAAGTCCCAATAGCAGGTCTACTTTTCTCCTTTTCATTTTTTTATCTTCCATTCTTGCTTAGGAGGAGAAGCAGGTTTTTTCTAGAAAAACAGGAACTTCCGGTTTGCCAAACCAAAACTTCCAATTTTGCTGCTGAGCAAAACCAATACTGTCTTCCCTACAATCGATCGATTGACTTCCAAATCGGTCATGTGCCAACCCAAATGAAAAGGCGGAGTTGGCATAAGCGGCCTAAACATCCATAGCCCCGCATAAGGACTCCATACGAGGAATGGTGGGAATGGCATAGGAGAGAGCTATGGTGGAAGTATCCCAAACCCATAAGGGGGACGAGGCCCGTGAACATCCATCGTTTGCCTTATCTCCTTCCTAGGTGAGCTATTATCGCCCCTTTGTGGTGACCTCGATCGTTCTATTGACCGATTGCCTAAATTTACCTTTTTGACTCTTGTACTTGGGCATAAGACAGCTGAAGGTGCTTTTAAGTCCCATCTTCCTGTCCAAAGCCTTGCCTTGGTCCGCTTTCTATTTGCTCACTTCAAGATTCTTTGGTTTAATCATTTTGGGCTTCTGAGCAAAATCGGAAGTTCTGGTTTTTCCTAGACAGTAGGAATAACCGTTTCCTTGGCCTTTTATGGTTGCCCCCCAGATGGAGAGCCTTTGATGGTGACTTTGATAGATTCTCTGCCATCGAAGAACTTTTCTAATGCCAATTTTCTTGAAACACTTTTTCCCCTATTGGGAGAGGCCTTTCATCACCCACGATCACATTCTTTCCTTGAGTTGAATCGGCTTGACTCGGTCGAATTAACACTTTGGTATTGATATCGAGGTACTAATAGGGAAGGGGTGCTTGTCCACTTGTATCTCCTTGAGACTCAATCATCCCTCATTAAAGACTGATTGGACCTGTCAACGGAAAATATTGCAATCATTAGTGGCATGCGAGTAAGAATTGTGCCATTTACAATATGCCCTACGTTTTAATTCATCCACCGGAGCAAAGTGTATTCAATCTTGATATAAGCACCTTTGTGTAATTCATCAAATATTTTATCGCATTTAGCTACATCAAATATGTATTTCACATCATCTTTGCGATTCTTATGAATCAGTTTGAGTGAATCGCAAGCAAATAATTTGGTTTTAGATGGCCAAACAAATTCGGCAACCAAGATGTCATTGGAGTCATCATCAAAACTATCCGAATCATACTCAATGACGTGCACATTGTAGCGGATCTATAGTCCTGTTTCACTTCTTTGCTTCAGCTTTCTTGTGCCGAAGCTTTTTTGTTGGAGTTGGGCTAGAGTGAGAAAATCATGCCCCTCTAACTTTTCAAAGCTACTAAAAGTTAGATCAGCTCGATGCCCCTCTAACTTTTCAAAGCTACTAAAAGTTAGATCAGCTCGATCCTTTTGGAAATCGTCAAATTAAAAAATCAATTCTTAACAACTCTAAACCTCTGAAAAGAATCGATAACGGATTCATCTCTTCCTTGCGTAACCGATGTTAAATGTGACAATTTCAGCTCATTACCCTCAAAATAAAATGGTCATGAAATCTACGCTCTAAGGACTCTCACATGTAAATGGAACATAGGGACAAAGATGAAAACCATGAGAAAGCGGTTCCGGTTAGTGACAAAGAAAACAACCGCACTTTTAATGCATCATTAGAACTTGCTTCCCCTAATTGAGCAATGTATTGACAAAATTTAGTGCTTGTACTATCTTCGCCATTAAATTTGACAAAATCGAGAACACGCCATCTACTAAGATATGGGACCGAATCAAAATACGTAGGGTATGGTTTTTGGTAAATTCGTTCCCTCCCTTTAAGATCTACCCCTAGCGTTTCACGAAATTGCTTACTTAAAACCTCCTTAATAAAAGCAATGCATTCCTCCATGTAAGTTATGGGAGTCCTACAAGGTGAGGTATGCGTGTTTACCTTCCTGGTATTAAAGTATTCGTTGTGTACGTTATGGTATCATGTGGTGGGACAAAATCGGCCAATTCGTTTAATCAGCTATTAGCCGGATTGGAATGCTAGCAATTGGCTTTACGTTGGTAGGAGGTACCACTAACGCATTAGTTTGCACATGAGTTGGAAAACTAATTTGCCCAATAAACGAGTTCACCGGCATACCAAACAAAGGTTGATCTCGCTTGGTGCATGAGGAACCGATGAGCCACTTGATGGGTCTACATGTGCAATAGATGATGCAACACCAATGTTTTTTAATGACTTTGACAAGTTATCTTGAATCATATGTTGCATGTCATTAGTCAAGATCTTTTTCATATCGGCAAAATAGTATGAAAGATCTTCAAAAGTAACAGGGGTGCGAATATGTTCTCACATTGGCAGCACCCACGGCTCCATCGTCGGAGACAGGCGGAAGAACGCTTCATTGATTTGAGAGATCACCCCTTGACCGTCCTTCTTGAAACATGCCAAGAACTCTTGAAGCTCCTGATCTTTCTGTGCCTTGCATTGTTCCTCCGAGGCCTTTCGGCACTCCAGGAACGCTTTGCAAGCCTCTTTAGGTACCTCCTCCAAAGATATGATGCGGTTTGTGCAACTAGTATTGTAAACCTTGAGCTAGACTCTCTTCACCGCTAGCGGGACAGGAGAAGAAGAGAAATGGGGCTGAGAGAAGGGCTAGGGTTTGAAAAATGTAAGGCAACTAGGATGTTCTCAATGGGTTGTGAACCTCTCTTTATATAGACGTGGGGTGGTTTGCTCTCATAGAGAGCCGTAGCTCCAACAAATGGGCAAGAAATCAAATTTGAAACACTTTTTTAAAAATAGGCAAAACCAGAACTTCTGGTTCCTCGAGGCAGCCTGTGTGCATTTTAAAAACTTTGTAGCTTCCTTGTTCAGGCTTCAAACTAGGTCATCTATATATCTGTTTTGATCGTCTCGATGAGGGCTACATCTTAGAACCTTCAAACTATAAATTGGGCTTCATCTTCTCCCATTTCCAATCATTTATTTGTTTCTTCTATGAAAATTGGTCACCGTGCTCATTTGTAACCTGAAAACAAGTCTAAACACTAAACTTAGGAAATAATTAGAGTTAGCATTGATATAGACAATTTTGCTTCTGGTGACCCTGTCAAAATGAAACTTTTGATTTGGCAAGCTGAAACTGAGTTTTGAACCCTCCGAAAAATGACCGGACACTCCGATGGGATAAACCTCGACCACAGAGAGAGTGCTTGCAGACACTCCGGTGAAAATTTAGCCATTTTTTAAGGTAATCCACCCTACGAAAACCGGAACTTCCGTTTTGGAATTCTGAAACTTTCGGTTTTCTCAGACTGCAATTTTGAGTTGTCAACATTTGGTATTAACCGTTTTGAGCGTCAAGTGATGGGAATACGCATGGCAATGCTTACGTGATTTCCGTAACCTCGGATTCCTTCATGCCCACGATGATCCTCCATGCTTGATCTTGTATGTGGTAATTTCTGAAATAAAATGCGCTTGTTTCTAAAATTATCGTATACATGATTTCCAAATAAAGAGATTTCTTCATAAACTAAATGATATAATAATTAATTATAAGAGAGAATTTTTACCTTATAAATCAATTAATTTTCTCCTTAGGATTTATATAAAAGGACAATCTACGTTATTTTGGTCTATATTTAAATCTGCCTTTTACAATGGCTTCTCTTTCAAATACTGACATCGAAAGGAACGTCGATGACATCGTTAGCTATCTCCGCAATACATAATGGAATGAAGGGGGCCTCGTGCGTTGCATGCAAACTCAATAGAACAAACTTTTTAAGAGTGAGTTTAATCCATTCCAGACACACCCCAGTAGGTACCAGATGTATTTCCACGTGGTACAACAATATGCTACTCACGCTTAAGCTGAATCATCTTCTCCGACCAGGTGCGCCGCCACCGCCGCCGTTCAACGCGACAACCGCCGACTCGACGTGGTCCAGCAGGAATCCGTAGATCTTCTTCCTCAACCTTTCGATGGCGTCCGACGACTCTGAGTCCAAACCCAGCTCCACGGCGTCCAGCCAGTCGCTCACCCTCTTGAGCTGCCCGAGCGTCCCGGCCACGTCGCCGTCGAGCAGCCGCTCCACGTGGCCGAGGAACCACGTGCGCATCTCCTCTCCGAGCGCTTGGCGCGCCGAGTCCACCCACGTCACCGCCTCCTCCGCGCCGGCTCCTCGGGACGTCGCCGCCGGCCGCCGTGTCAACGGCGATGACTCGGACGCCGCCTCGGCCGACGATGTAAGGTTGTACTCCTTCGTGGACGAGTAAAGGGAGAAGCAGGCGAAGTCGGTGGCCACCGCAGCACGCAGCCAGCCGCCGGCGGGGCAGTCTTGCTTTCTGTTGGCGAGAACGGTGGTGGTGGTGGAGCCTTTGAGCGTCGCTTGGAGGGCGAGGAACTCGTCGACCGTCTGCTGGGGCGACTGATCGGTCGCGGTGAAGGTCAAGTCAGCAAAGGCACTGCAAAAAAGAAAGTTCATTTAAACAGTTCTGCGTTAGATGTTACTATGTCCATTCCAAAATTATTGTCATTGACGTCTAAATTTGAACTAAGCAGCTATAACAATGCTTTTAAATTTAAACTAGCCGGCGATAACAATTTTAGAAATAGAGAAAGAAGTATATATCCATCTGTCAGTGCAGTAATTTGTGAAATTGAGCCAATGAGAGGAAATCACTATGAACATTTAAATTAAATTTATCAAAAAATTCATCTTCACCTCAGACATCGCAGCAAAATCTCTGCAGCGGACGCCTCCTGCAGGGCCACAACAGCAGCAGCCTCGGCACCATCCCTGTACCTCATGACTCGCTACTTGTATTTGTATGCACATCATGCACAATATTCAGAACACAATTTGGCCACACGAGAGCAGAATTCAGTGTACTACGAATGAGGTTTAGTTACCAGTCCCAGGCTCTGCACAACCGACGGGAGCGAGTCCCAGGCGTTGCCGATCATCGCCACCGTTACTCTGCCGGGAGGAGAGACCTTCGTCATGCTGTTCAGTGACGCACTGTTGGCAGCCTTCTGATCGTCGTCACCGGTTTTCTTCACGAGGTTAGGGGGGCTTCTGCTTCCCGTTTGGTCTGGTTTCAGAGGTGATTCCTGGTTCTTCGTCCTGGAGGTGGTCGTCGTGATCTTGCTGCTTCTCTTTGGCGATGGTTTGTCGTGGTCCTCAGGTGGCAATGTTCTTCTTGGGGCCTGGAGTGTGAGTTATACGCAGTGTCTTATATCCAACAGTACATACTTCGGATAATGAATCATACTCCCTCCCTTTTTTAATTATGTCTCGTTGACTTTTACAATTAACTTTGACTATTTATTTTATTTAAAAATTTTGCTCGAATATGTAAAATTTTAAGTTACGATTCAAATAACTATAATGATAAATCAAATTATATAAAAATATATGAAATTTATCAAAAAAATTTGAATAAAACAAATTATCAAAGTAGAATTTAAAAGTCAACGACGATATCAATTAAAAAACGGAGGAAGTACTACTTTTTTTTTCAACAAGATCAATGGAAGCCGTTCTCAAATTGCTGCTGTTAGGTTCTTATATATCCTAACGCCAACAATTTAAAAATTAACAGAAGTAAAAATAATTAGCAATTTGGCACACGATAAAACTAGAACATACAAGTATTAACATCTGAATTCATTGAATTATTATGCATATCGTAGCATGTCTGGACGGGGAGCAAATTATCCTTCATCAGTTTACCTTGATGACAGAGATCCCTCTATATTATGGAGATTTAGATAGCGACAAGAGACAAAATCTTATTGCTGATGGATGGACACACCAATCAGAGGTGAAAAGCAAAGATTTGGCACAGAACCATGAAATCTTATTAGGTGCACCTAATTCCCTTTATGTTTCACTCAAAGGCAGTCACCCAAGGAATATAAAGGTGAATCTATCCGCTAAAGGAACATAAAAAATGGCAATCTGTATCCTTTTTGTCTTCCCTCGTTAGAGAAATCAGCTGGCATGTCATTTTCAATGGAAGTTACGACATGAAATGCGTCAGCAGTGGCCAAATATAGGAATAATGAAAACTAAGACATGGACAAGAAAATGGTTGACGTGAACGCTCAATCTGTGCAGCAGTGTAAACAAGTGTGCTTCATTAGCATGGTATATATGTATTCTAGAACAGCCAAAATCATAGAGAATTAATTTGTGTCTTGTGTGGTGATTGTCAAAATAAAATTGAACGAAAATTCAGATAACATGTTTCTTGTACAACTTTCTTAAGCTGCAATGTAAATCACTAGGTAACTTTAACATTACAACAACTGATGGGATGTGTCACCTCAATGGGCAGCACATAAGAAACAAAGAGAGACAGCCGAGAAGTTCTGAACATTACAAGAACAGTAAAGCTGTTTGATTACTTTTAAGTTGATTCTGAAAACCATATATAGCTACTGAAACACGAACGAAATCCTGATGAATATCTGAATAACTCACCGAGCTACTCCGAACTTGCTGCGTCTTTGGCGCACTTGAATCATTTCTCCTCTCTTCCTTTGCATCCATGCCCCCTGCCAACCCCCAGCTCCTCCTCATGGCCTTCGGCCCCGCCTCAGGCAGTCTCCCGGCAGACGCCCCAGCCGAAGAACCTGGCCGTGGACGTGGTCCACTCGCTGTGGCAGGCCTCGCCATCGCCTGCTGGCTGGAGGACACCGAGCTCGAAGTGGTCGTCTTCGTCGACGCCGCCGACAACGACAACTTCGGCGGAGCAGCGAACCTCACCGTGGTCGTCCTCCTGGTCACCTGGACTGCGGCTTCGTCTTTCCTGGTCTTCTCGCCAGTGCTCCTCAGAGAAGATGTCGACACGTTGAGCGAGGAGGATGACTTGGTCATGTCCAGTGGCTCGAATCGCCGCCTTTGCGACGCTACGGCGCCTACGCTTGATTTTGGTCTCGTGTATTTCTTCTCCATGTCAACTGATCTGCTGCCAATTGGTGGGCAGGCGTTCTAAGGGTTTGAGAGGAAGCTGACTGTATAGGGCTATAGGCTAGCTTGCAGAAGTGACTGGAAGAATATGGTGCTGAAGTAGGTGGGCCATCACTCCCGTTAGCTCGTGATCTTGCTGCTGGGAATGTGTCAAGGCAGCTCCTGTAACCAACCAGTGGTTAAGTGATGGTGGCATTATTATTTCCTTATTACCAACTGACAGGTGCGGTTATCATTAATCAATTGTGTCGTTTCAAATTTTGTTCAAAACAGTAAAAAGAAGCAAACGACAGGAATAGGATGCCTAACATATACAGGCGTTTGACGACAATCTAACCAGCAGGGTTCGTTTCATAAGAACACTTTTTTTTGAATTGCAGTTTTTTTTTCAAATCATGGGTCGTTTCTATGAAATTGAAATGCTTTTTCTGTAAAATTCTTGTGCAGTTGCTATGTTTCGAAGAAGGCCTGATTGTAAGAAAATGGCTAAAATCGACCACAGACGTACTAATATTTGAATGAATATACTCCCTCCGTTCTTTAATTGATGTCGACGTTGATTTTTAAATGTGAGAATGAGATTGGTGGAATAGATGGATGATTATATTGAGGCTCGGAGACCAGTATATATAGGAGTACATGACTTGGAGCTTAAGTAACCTAGAGAGGGTAAGTATAGAAACTAATTTAACCTACCATAACAGACCGGATTCTTATCTAATCTTACTATAACAGACCGGATCCTTATCTCATCCTACCATAACAGACCGGATCCTTATCTAATTCTACCATATACTCTAACATCTTTCCGTAGTCCTAGCGTGAGCATCGCGTACTCCTAGTCTGAAGAAGAAATCGACAAGAGCACTCAACACGATGATAGCCGTTGTGCCCATGTCGAGATAGCCAAGAGTGAGGACGAGTAGCCATGGTCGAGTAGTGCCGTGCTTCAGGTAGCCGCGGTCGAGCGAGTTGTAGTGGTTGATGCCGATGTCAAGGAACTACACATAATGTCGTAGGCGCAGGGAGAGCGCTAAAGTGATGGGTGCGCAAAGATGCGTCTTGGAAGAGGACGGTGAAACAGTCGAGGCACCACGAGGCAGAAGGTCGATGCCAAAGTCAATGTTGTCAAACCGTCGTGGACGAGGCATGCTCCAGGTTTGTCAGACCTGAAAACGCATCGGGGACGAAGGCATGCACCGATGTTGCTAGTACCGAGCGTACGTAGGTAGAGACCATCACGGACAAAACATCAGTGCCAGAGGGGATCAAAAGAGAAGGCCTCCGAAGCGGTTGCGGTGCACAGAGCAACGAGGAGAAGAGTGTCGGTGCAGCCCGCAGTTGCCGAAATAGACAAAGGTCGGGGTAGATACTGCGACTCTGGCGACGTGGACGTGGTGGTCGAGGACGAAGACGAAGTAGAACTGAATGCTAAGGGTGGCGACGGGTTGTCTGAAGGAGCATGGCGGTAGTACTCGAGGTAGACGAAGAAGAACCACAAGCTCAACGAAGACCGAGCGTGCCAACGATTCGGGCGGCCCCTATGTTGGGAGTTGAAGGTGGCCGTGGATCGTCAAACGACAGACGGTGAGAAAGAGGAAATGACGAAGAGACACACGTGCGAGGATGCTGTGGCCCGAAGGAGGCGACACAGCAGCAGTCCTTGGCTCGAAGGCGGGGTACACAGCCTTGACATCACACGCATGTGGTCGGTTGATCAGACTGATGGTGAACGCGGGAACATGATGATGTCATGTGGCGGCATGGTCGAGTACTTCCCAATGATGGCGATGACGAAGGCGAAGGTGTGCTATCGAGGCGGCTGGACGATGACACATGAAGACGTCCCTTGAACATCGAGTCCGGCAATGCCGCACATGAAGCACGAGCCGGAGAAGTCGATGCCGATGTTGGAGAAGAGGCTCGTGATGTCGACGGCGATGGGCGACGTGATCTCGATCAGTGATCGAGTAAAAATCAGAAAAAATAAAAAAGCAGTAGCTTCATGTGAGGATTCCTCTCGATTTTGCTACTGCATGACAAAGGCAGCGATGACAGTTAGATCAATAGGATCCACCGACTAAACAGGGGAGGTCCATCTCTATGGTTTCCGCTGGGGGCGCGCGATGCAAAAGCGCTAGGGTTGAGAGGGTGGGCAGCGGAACTGGATCGTAATTTGGCTCTATACCATGTGAGAGAATGAGAGAGAGAGGTAACTAGTTGATCCCAAAAGCTTAATCTGATGAGGAAAGATGAGCAATTCACTTATACTTCAACACTTCCCATCATGTGTAGCTCTCGTGAGCGCAAACATGAAAAAGAGTAGGCTACAATTTATTTTTTCGCTTGATATCATATTGAGTTATATGCACTAACCAGGTGACCCTAAAAGATTAAACGGATGAGGGAAGGTGAGCAATTCACTTATACTTCAACATTAAATTCAATTTTAACTATTCATCTTATTAAAATTTTTTGATAAATTTCATGTATTTTGATATAATTTGATTTATCATTAGAGTTATTTGAATCACAACTTAAAAATCTACGTATTCGAGCAAATCTTTTGAATAAAATGAATGGTCAAAATTAAATTTAAAAGTTAATAACGACATCAATTAAAGAATGGAGGAGTATATCATACAGATCTTCTAGTCCTCGGTTCGGTTCTCTGGTCCAGAATGCAACTAGTTCCAGCTGGATCAGACTGGTCAAGTTTAAAAACGGATCTAACCAGAAATAAGCATTCATTTAGGCCTGGAACGAAGTCTTGATCCTACCCTCCGGTATTTTCCCTCCGGAACACATCCACATGGTTTGAGTTACACCACCGGATCTATTCCCGTCTAGGAATGAAATAGTTACATGAATCAATCCTGAACAACCGAACAAGTTCTTAAGTGGTTTTCGCAAACTACTAAGGGTATTTTACTTTCTCTACTCATTAAAAAGTATAGTTTTTTTTTATGTACATCTGACAAAATATCTTCAATAGATATAGATTAAACTACATGCATACGAAAAAATGCACTCAGAATTGTCTTTTTTACGAATCTAATAGATAAACACAGACACCCCTTACATTCATATCTCTTAGATCGTGGACCCGCAAAGATCATTGTTAGTTTACAAAATACAACTACCTCGAACAATATTTGAGATAAAAAAAGTTGTTGGAAAATAAAACAAATTCATTTTGGGCTAATATTAATAGTAATGATAAAAATAAGAAACTTCAAATTTTAATATAAATATATTATTTTTTAAGTTAATATTTTTTCTTAGACTGTAGCGTTACCACGGGTATCGATACTAATTTACGTAAATTTTTCACAAATAACCTAGAGATTCCTAGACTATATTGGACAATTTCCTGAGGGTGAAAACAAATTACGAACAAATAACCGATCAAACAATCCCAGTAAAAGAAATCAGCATGGGGTTTTGTTAATAGTACTCAGATCATGATCAACTAGACCGCAACACCGTTGATTGAATATTTAGTATAGGAGACCTATAATCATGAGCAATTCCTGTAACTAAAGCACAAAACAAATCGACGAGCTTTGACATGAATCATGTGCGACTACAAGTTGCAGCGGGCGTAGGCTTGTTCAGGAAAATTTTCTCTCGGGCAGGGTAGGGCCGAAGCCATGTTTTGTCTAAGCTAACTCTGCCCCCATTCTGGTGCCGTGAGCAATACAAATAATACTGAATTACAGGAATACCTTGATCAGATTTGAACTTCCATTAATTTGTTCAAGAAGTAGGCTTAGTTATAGCTCACTAGGGATGTGTTGGCCTCTAAAAAGTTCAACGAAGTAACTTACCCTCGAAAAAAATATCTTGTGGAATTTTGGAAAGAACAGAATTTTTTGTGCAATTGTGATTTTCTTTTATGCTTTTTCATGTATTTGCTTAACTAACACGGCCAAATATATTGCTCTCCATAGAGAAGTGTTCGGTGCATCAGATGTATCCTAGATATAATTTTTACTAAATTACTCTACAGATCAGTTATTAGAAAGAATGAAAAAGGTAATCAAGTCATAAGTCACTACCATCAAATCATGAACCAAATACTAAACAAATATTAAAGTAAATGGTTAAAAATATTTCTCTCTCATCAATATTGAAAGAAGAGTAATAGACTATAGCAGAAGTCACTACACTATTTAACCTCATTTCATCACCATATTCATTTATTTCTCCATAATTTTTGTGCTTACTCTGACAACATAACTAAGTTTTTCAATGACCTAATTTTTACAATATTTTCATGATATTACTAATGTGATTTGTACTATATACTTCAGGGCTATAAAAGATGAGTCTTACAAATAAAATAACAATTATTACAATATTAATTAGTTTAACTAATTTCTATATTTACTTCGATCTGTTCCTAAATTGTCGTCGCCGTTGACTTCTAACATCATCTTTTTCTTTTGTCTTATTAAAAAATTAGTTAAAATATATAAAATTATAAATCATCTTCCAAATAACTTTAATGACAAAGTAAATTATAACAAAATATATGATATTTATTTCATATATTTTAATAAGATGAATAGTTAAATATAATATAAGAAGTTAACTGCGATAATAATTTAGAAATGGAGAGAGAATAACAAATTGAACCGTCAGCTTTGGTTTGCATTTGATAGAGATCAAACCCAACTCTAGTTGGGCCTTCGTCTTCCTGCTCCTGGTGAGTCATATATAATTTATGAAATCACCATTCCTTTATGTCACTTGTTACTTTTTATCATTGTGTTTTCATGCTTGTAAATTTTAAAAAACCAACTAAAACATTAGAAACTAAAATTTTCCACTGTATTGGCGTGTCTCCAAATATTTACTCCCTCCGTTCTTAAATCAATGTTACAATTGACTTCTAAAATCAACTTTGACCATTTGTCTTATTCAAAAAATTAGTTCAAATTTGTAAAATTTTAAGTTGTGATTCAAATAACTCTAATGATTAATCAAATTATAATAAAATATATAATAT